>JAOBRD020287765.1:0-22641 GCA_027575215.2 Hydrozoanthus sils | reverse complement strand
TCTTCTCTCTATTAATACTCTCTCCTCTCTCGATCCCAGTCCCTCCTCTCTTTTCCCCAATTTTTTTCTTTCTCCGTGTCGCTCCCTCTTTTCTTTCTCTAAAAACCACCACTAAGATGGACAACACTACATTTTGATATTTTTTATTCACCATTTTATTAACAGAAACCAATGAATACAGCATACAACGAGCCACTTGTGGGTGGTAAGCCTGTGGTATCGACAAAAGTTCGTATGTTTTAAGCTATTTTGATTGATGAGTCACTTACCGGGACTGAAATTAAATCCCCCTTCTATTGACCAATCGGCACAGAGAAGTTTCACCCTAAAACTAAAACCAAAACTAAAGACGTAATTTCTATTCAAGTTGGGGGGAATCCCCGAGAAACTCAGTTTTTATCCGGGACCTTAACAAAGTTTTTCCAGTTGTGCCAAGGTCTGTCGGAGTTATTTTTGAACATAGAAAGAAACGTTTGTGAGTTAAGGGCATTCCAAGTAATCATTGGTAGCTAAGCATTACAGAAAGCGTGTTACAGCCGAGAGGAAGCCAAGCTTAACATAAGTTTCCACGATCTACGTATTTTATTACATTGAGGCGTCCGCCATTTTGACTTTCGTGCATAGTCCTCGGTTGAAGATATAAGTTTATCAAAAAAAACTGTTATGTAAGCTGTTCAACTCAACCTAGATCTAAATTGCTAAATAGTTTCTATCTTTAGTGCTTCTCCTTTTTCGATCGACTATGACGGCATTGTCTTCATCGCCCGCCAGTTGTGTTAACTCGGATAATAGCGAAGGTTCCTTCGTTCTTGTACCAAAGGTAAAAGATTTAAAAGCAGTCGTCAATGGTCCAAGCTCTGTCCAGATTTCTCTTGATATTAAGAACGCATCAGAAGATGAACTTATCTCGAAGATGAATGTTTTGAGAGCGGAAAATGAGGAACTGAAGGAATTGATCCAAAACAACAATGGTGTACTACAGGTTTGTGTGATATGTCTTGTGCTGTACCACTATAAATATATCGGTTGATTTACACGTTTGTGTTGCTTTGTGGTCGAGTTTCACATCCCATGTTATAATAATTGATATATTATGATAAATGGTAGAAGGATCTTAATAAGGAACTTTTATATTTTCGATTTTTCAAGTTTACTGGCCGTAAATAAACTCGTAAACATGACTTCTTCTAGTAACAGGGTATTAACAGCTGGCTAAGTTGTTATCAATAACGGCAAAATGTTTTGATATACTATAGAGCTTCAGCTCAGGGGAGAATTTTATTCCCTATTTTCTGAATAAGAAAATACAACATTCAAGAGGCAGTTTGCAATTTCAAGTTAAATCGATTTCCGGTTTCCGAAGATTAATCTAGTTATTATTCTCACGTGCGATTGGCCCAACAACGTGGGTCGAATGTCTTCGAGCACTTTCACTTCTGATCCAGAACACAGAAAAGGAAGTTCCTGGAATTTGAAGGTTTTAACTAGGTTGTAAACCTAGAAATCATATAAATGATGAATAGATATCGGGGTATAGTTACGTGGCTAGAAGAATAAACAAAATTAATCTTATATTTCGTGTAGTTGGTTTGCTTTAGTTTATCTAATGAATATACAGTCTGGGCTAGGTTTCAGTACTCACCCATACTTAATTATGCATACAAAGCTATTGATCTTCGACCAAAATATCCGAACTAAATCTCGTTTTAGGAGCAACCAAAATTCTCAAAATCACTGTAAGTCCTAAGGGTTAGGAGTAACGGTTAGCGTTGGGTTAAGGATTATATCTTTTATACCGTGGCTTGAAAATTCTGAAGAGCTTAGTTTGTTATTCCCTTATTCTGGCCATGGTTTGAAAAATCTTAAGAGCTTACTCTGTTATTCCCTTATATATATTCCGGCCGTGGTTTTGAAAAATCAGAAGAGCTTACTGTGTTATTCCCTTGTTCCGGCCATGGTTTTGAAAAAACTGAAGAGCTTGCTAAGTTATTCTCTTGTTCCGGCCATGGTTTGAAAAATCAGAAGAGCTTACTACGATATTCATTTATTCCGGCTGTGGTTTTGAAAAATCAAAAGAGCTTATTCTGCTACTCCCTTATTCTGGCCATGGTTTTGAAAAACCTCAAAAATTTTTCTATTAATAAAATGCTGAAAATAGCTTATTCCACTACTCTGGAGAATAAGAGAAAAAAGAAAAAAAGCGTTCCTAAAACATGCACCATATGATATCTTTTAATTCCTAAAATGAAAATGTGGAGTTTGAAACCATAAACTGCATGAAAATGTGAAGCTGTGTACATAATTAAGTATGGAGAGTATTGAAATATAAAGTTTACTTTTATTAATCAAAAACCAGCAATTATGAAGGCTGATTATAATGATGGAATTAAATTTAAGAGTGGGGAGGAAGAGACATATTTGATCTCAAAGATAATGATCCACATTCAAAATATTAAAGTTGGTTTTGTCAGGAAGCCAGATAAAACTAATAAGTGGCCATTTTCCTGTTTATCGTCAGAGGTGATTAAAAAAATAATGTGAAAGTTAATCATGTTTAATAAGGTTTTAGAAAGCTTATGTTCTTGAATTATTGAATTTGGAATTATGGAAAACATTGAGTTACACCATTGTTCAAGCTTTGTGTTAGTTTTAATAAGGAATAACTCAAAGGGGGTACTCAAAATTTACATGACAGGGGAGTCCGCCAGATTTTTTTGGGTTGAAAATCTATTTGTTCTGGAGAGCTTTTTTCGACAATTGATCAGTCACACATTTTTTGAGGTCTGTAAAAATATACATTTACTTTTTGGCCACATCCCTCAAACTTTTGTAGTGATCAGTGAATCAAAATAATATTCATTCAAACTTATTTTCATTGGTGTGTGATTTCTGGAAAAACTGCTGAATATGAAGAAGACATTACAATGTACATTTGTAATCTTGTTTGCTTCTCACATTAATTGTTTTCCTCTATGACTGTTACTCATTATTTAATTCTTGTATTTTTGGGGGCTAGGACGTTTTGATGCCAAGCTATTTTTTATGTTTGCTTATCATGACATAGGGTACTATATAATGTGAATTAGTAGATGTCGAATTCCTCAGTATTGTATTCTGTTATGATTCAGAAATACTTTGATGACCTTGAAGCAATTAAAGAAAAACAGCAAGAAAGAACAAACAAACTTATTCATGGCCACAACCAAGCAAGAAACCTGGTGAAGAAGTTAAGAGACAAGAACAATAATCTCAAGAATGATCTTCTTAGTGAAAAGGAGAAAGTTGCAGAACTGCAGAAGCAGTTGGCCTTGAAAGAAGCTTCAGTTGATAATATTGATGAAGAAATGGCTTTTAGGAAGGAATTCCAATGTGTAAAAGTTGAAAATGATACTCTAAAGACAGAAAATGCTACACTGGCACATAACATCAACTTATTGCAGGACCAAATTAGATTTCTGAAGGTGACAGTAGAAGAGGTAAGAATATGTGTGATGTGATGTTAATGCATTGTTGGCTTAGCATTATTTGCAATAGATTTCAGGTCAGTAGCCAAGGGTTTTTGCAGGAGGGTACAATCAAATGAGGAGATGGACCAAAGGAGAGGTGATTCTTTAGGGGAGCCCTCAGGAAGTTTTGAAAATTTGGTTGTCTGAGACTAAAATATATCTTTAAAAACATGTTATTGTTCAGTATTTTGAGCTTTAAAATCAATTTCTGACCAAGTAATTCATTAGAGCTTTAGAGAATAATGTCACTATTTACCAATCAAGAATGGAGCATTTTTTTTGCTTAATTTCATTTTTACCATAAAAACAGTGAATCAGAATAGAACTGCACTATATATTGTGTGTGTGTTTTTACCTTGCCCTTTTTAAATCACTCAATGCTGTGCACATGGAGGATAATTTTGCTTTTTTAAATAGTTGGTTAACAAAAAGTGGACCTTTTTGCAACCTGTGGTGGGTGCAGACACACCCAATACCCCCCTCTCCCCTTTCCAACAAGCCCGAGTCCTTATTAAGTTAAACTGTTTCTTTAGTTAACTCTGATAAAAGGCTTAACCTCAAAATTTAGCACAATGATAATGATTTTATGATTTTAATGTTGCATACTATTATAATTGTGTTTATATAGTAAAATATAGTTAAATGGTTAATTCTTCAGACGAGTGGAATAGATGCCAGTTCTGATGCATGGAAGGCTTTGGAATCTCTCAGTATCCTTTCAGCTGATGTGAGCAGCTCTCAAGGGTCCATATCTCCAGAGCCTTTGAGTATTGGTACTTTGAAAGGCCAATGCAGAAAGTCTGCCTTAGATAAAGAGATCTTGAAAGTTGATTACGAAAAACTCAAAATAGAGAAAGCTCAAGCAGATGAACAGCTTCAGTTGATTAACTCGGAGAATAAAAGACTTGTGCAGAGCAATCAGCACCTTAAAGCTGAGAAAGATGAGTTGTGCCAGTTGTTGAGTGAATCAAAAGCAAATGATCATGAGTTAGCTGAAACCGAGACAAAGCTAAATCTTGTTCTGGCCGAGAAGGTAGAGCTTGAACAGCAGATAAACAATCTAGTACAGCAGCTGGGTATGGAAAAAGCAAAAGTTTTAGAAGCAGAAAGAGTAAATCAAGAGTTTACAAAACAAGCTGAAGAATGTAGAGTGCAGCTGGAGCAAATGATGGCAGTGAATGACAGAAGTAAAACTGAGCTGATTGAATCGGAGCACAAACTCGAAGCTTGTGAAGAGAGGATCAGAGAACAAGAGCGAGAACTGGAGCAAGGAAAGGTGTGTGTATACCTTGGGTGAGGCAGATAGAGTTCTTATATCTGAATTTTTATGAAGATGCCACAAAGTGTTAAAAGACACACTAAGTTAGTATCAGATTTCAAATTATTCTTTTTGCCAATCCTAGCACCTATATATTAAAAGTGTAGAACCTGATGAAAAGTTGCCTCTTGCATGTGTGTGTTCTTCCTTTATTTGAAATTTGTATGTAAAAATTATTTGATCCGAAATTTGAAATTTTGACAGTTGATAAATTGTACCACAGACATGCTAGGACTGTGAGATCACAGCTTTTGGTCCTGTTGGTATCAGGTTCGTCTCTAAGGCATTAGAACTAGCTGAAAGGCTCAATTAACATGTTTCCAATATGCACTTATGGCTTCTTTCCATAATGATAATCTGCTGATTGATGACTCCTATGTTGAGATAAAGTAGACAGCAGTACTTTTTATTGCTCCTAAATGATGATGATTTTCATTGAAAATCAGTGTTTGTCACAATTGCCTTGGTTTTCACCTTCATCAATGTTTCAATCACTGCCATTGTAAGTTATTACTACCACTTTGATCGTGTGTGAATGTTGTCCTACTGTCATTCATAATCATCAGCAAACTCATATTCAGCACCGTTAACATCATTACATTAGTATATCATCTTCATCTCAGCTACACTATTTTTTTATAAGAACGTAAGACGGAAAATTGGCCAAAATTTAAGGACATGCTAAGAACATACCTGAGGTTGAGAAATGGCCAAGAACTTTATTTTGTTACATTAATTTTTTAATTTATGATACAAAATCAAAGATTGGTTCATTTGTTTTCTTTTTGTAGACTGTTTAACTATGCTTCCACAGCACTTGAAAAAAATAGATACTGTCTAACATGTGTTTGCTGGTATTCCAAGAAGTTTGCTGGTATTCCAAGAAGTGTTGCTGCCACTGCATACTTCAATTTCAAATTATAAATAAACTACCAAATTGCCATCAACAGGGTGATGTTGATGACATTTTAGTTGAAAACGTTTGTTTTAAAACTTTTAAACTTTTGAAGATTTTAAGCCTTTTACTCTGTGTTTTACCATTTATAGCAAACTCTTGTCAATTTTAATTAGTTTGTCATTTTTGTATTATACCTTTAATTTGTTACTGGTTAATGAACAGAAAGCTGCAGAGGCTGCGTTCGAGTTTGATGATGACAACATAGTGATGAGGGAAAAAGTGGATGCCTTGAAAAAGCAGTTGTGGCAGTATGAGAATAATGAAAGTAAATTGCGAGATAAAGAAGAAGAGTTGGCCATACAAGAAGCAGGAATGAAGAAAGTAAGTGAGAGTCTTAAAGGTAGAATAACAACAATGATGTTGTCAGTGATTGTGGTGATTACAACTAAATATTGATTAGGATGATGATAAATAAGATTTTAGTGATGGTGTTAGGGGTGATGATGATGGTTGAGTGAGAGTTTGGTAATTAGTAATAACAATGACAATGTCATTGTGGTGATTGCAGTGATTACAACTGCAATGATAATTTTGATGAAAACGGAGACAATGCTTCAGTGACAAGTTTGGTGATGACTATTGCAATTTGTGATGATGATGGTTTTAACAGTTACAATGACAGTAATGGTGAGGATGATGATGGTAATGACAGTGGTGATAGCACTAACACTGACAGCAAGAAACTTTTTAAAAGCTGAACTCAAAATGTTATTGAAAATCCTATGTGTATGACCAACTTAACAGTCGCCCACTGTCCACCTGTGAATCAATTACTTATATTGGTATGAAATTTAATTACCACTATAGGTGTACGAAGAAAACACCCAACTTAACTTAACACTACAAGAAGCTGATAGAAAGCTTTTGGAGTTAAGTCAGTCAAACACCGAGCTTCATTGCCTTGTGGAGGAGAAACAGAAGGAGATAGAAGAAATCACTTGCCAGTTTAATGAACTGAGTGGAGTTCAGTCCTACCAGGAGGACACTCTGAGAGGACAAGTAGTGCAGCTGATAGAGGACAATAGAGGATACGAGCAGAGGTGCCACCAGCTGGAAGAACAGCTCCGGGAGCAGCAGAAAAAGTCTGATGGGCTAATTGAGTCACTGAGAACTCATTTGGCTACCACAGAAACTGAGTTAAAAAAGATCAAGGAGCAGCGTGATACATTTAGGTTTGTATAAATTTGAGATTTAATGTAAGAGTATTAAACTTTAGAACTGACAACCTTAAGTAAAGTATTGACAGAAAGGGATTATGCGGAGTGGGACTCATGCACATAGAGTCTGTTTAAAGCTGACTGTTAGTAGCTTAGCAGATTTTTGTAAACTCGGAAGACCGTCATCGTGAGGGGGATTGAAGTTCAACTCTCATTTATTCATTCGTTTATGGGGAAAATCAAAATAAGTTACAATGGAACTAGTCCGCAGGTAGCATTAGTTCTAATCAAGGTGAATAGCTTGAAGATTCAGTGAAATTATGTTTTGTTTACAGCGATTTTATAATTGCAATCTATAGTAAAAAAAACAGTCGAATATATAGAGAAGTTCTTTATCTCTCTTGTATCCTAACTTTCTTGCATTGACGACTTAACGAAGGGTTACTACCTTTAAAAAACAGCTCCAATCCCTTCCAGGGTAGAAGGGCAACGAGAGGATGGTTTGTTTTACGACTAGTATGCTTTGCTAACTCAGGAATCTTAAAACTGTTTCAGGAAAGAACATGATGAAGTTTTGGCTCAAAATGAGCAGCTTATGGCAGAGTATGACGATCTCCTTAAGTCGTTCAAGAGCACGATTGATGGAAACAAGGTCAGTTGTCTACATCTGTGCAGATATGACATACTAGCTGTGCGGCATAAACTGGTCAAAACACCGGAATGACAGAAAGTGCGGACAGTTCACTCAGTTACAAAAACTCTTCTATATGTTTTAAAATATCAGTAAGCAACTTCAAGGTATCATCAGTTGCGACAAGTTTCATTTCCTTGTAGCCCATGTTTCTCTGTAAAACAACAACGAAAAGTCAGGCGACGATTTTTAACTTTAAGAAGATATTTCTTTTCCTTTAATTTACTCAAGCTTGAAATTAAGTCAAACGTGCCATGCAAACATGTCGGGCTCTGTCACTCAACATTTAATGGCTTTCTAGCAAAGTACAGACAGTTTTTAAGTTAATATGCTAGAAATTATTAACAATTTGTAGTTCTTGATTGCTTAATATGAGGTCTTGAGGCCGACATGATTCTTGACCACTGTATCATAGCTTCCCCTGGATTTATTTTTCATTGTGATTGTAGAAAAAACAGGAAAACAACCAAACAGAAATAGCTGGTTACAAAGCTAGGTTAGAGAGCCTGAGTTCGGAGTTGAGTAAGGCACAGCAAGCTACTCAGCAGAAACACGAGGAATGCGGTGCCTTAGAGAGGCAGCTGCAGGAGATTCGGGGTCAGTTGGATGCTCTTCCTGTTCTACAGACACAGGTTGGTGCACGAAACAGTCGCCTTTAGATAACTATGGTGGTCACAGTGGCGACCATGGTGATGATGCCATTGATAATTAAGGTGATGATGCCAATGATAATAAAGGTGATGCTGCCAATGATGATAAAGGTGTTGATGCCAATGATAATAAAGTTGATGATGCCAATGATGATAAAGTTGATGGTGCCACTGATAATAAAGGTGTTGATGCCAATGATAATAAAGGTGGTGATGCCAATGATGATAAAGGTGATGATGCCAATGATAATAAAGGTGTTGCTGTTGTTGACATGGATTTTGATAGGGAAGTTGTTCATGGAATCAGAATGTGGAATTTTGATTGGGAGCTATCTTGCTCTTCATAAGATAATTTGAAGTTGTTTGTGTGGATTTGATAGGAAAGTTGCTCTTCGAAAGAAAATGTGGATGTTGTTGGTGTGGATTTTGATAGGGACGTTGCTCTTTGAAAGAATGTGGATGTTGTGTGGATTTTGATAGGGAAGTTGCTCTTTGAAAGAAAATGTGGATGTTGCTGGTGTGGGTTTTGATAGGGAAGTTTCTCTTCGAAAGAATATGGATATTCTTTGTGTGGATTTTGATAAGGAAGTTGCTCTTCAAAAGAATGTGGATGTTGTTTGTGTGGATTCTGATAGGAAATGTTGCTCTTCGATTGAGAATGTGGATGTTGTTTGGATTTTGATAGGGAATGTGGTCATGGGATGAGAAGGTGGATGTTGTTGGTGTGGATTTTGATAGGGAATGAGGTTATGGGATGAGAGGATGGATGTTGTTGGTGTGGATTTTGATAGGGAATGAGGTCAAGGGATGAGAAGGTGGATATTGTTGGTGTGGATTTTGATAGGGAATGAGGTCAAGGGATGAGAAGGTGGATGTTGTTTGTGTGGATTTTGATAGGGAGTGTGGTCATGGGACGAGAAGGTGAATGTTGTTGGTGTGGATTTTGATAGGGAATGAGGTCAAGGGATGAGAAGGTGAATGTTGTTGGTGTGGATTTTGATAGGGAATGAGGTCAAGGGATGAGAAGGTGGATATTGTTGGTGTGGATTTTGATAGGGAATGAGGTCAAGGGATGAGAAGGTGGATGTTGTTGGTGTGGATTTTGATAGGGAATGAGGTCAAGGGACAAGAGAGGTGGATGTTGCTGGTGTGGATTTTGATAGGGAACGAGGTCAAGGGATGAGAAGGTGGATGTTGTTGGTTTCAAGTTTGATTGAGAGTTGCTATTCGGAAGTTAATTTGGAATTCACTGGTTTTTCATTTGGATTTGGAAGTGAATGTTCTTGTTGCAGATACCGATCTTTGTGTTAACTAGTAGATATTGATCAGAGTGTTATATTGGTGTTGTTCGTGTTGGTATCAAGCTATAATGTGAATATTGATGATGTTGATGTGGGTATTTATTGTTGGCAACCTCGATTACAAAATATGGTGTTGTTTCCATGGATGTCCATTTTCCTAACTTCATGACCCAATATGGATACTTTTGAAATTGTTGTAAATGAGTATTGAATACTATTTGTACAATATTTGCTATTTATATTGATTGGTGGATATTGTTAGAGCGGATGCGTATATCATTATGAGGATGTGGACTTATTTATTAGGAAATAGTTAACTTAGATATGATCGAATGCCTATGAGAATATGTTTACGTGAGAACGCATGTAATTTGGAAAGAGAATGCGTATTCGAATGTGGTTTAAATGTGAGCATGGGTGTCGAACAATTTCCGATGGGAACTTTGTCGTAGATGTGAATCTCTATACGTAGGCTTTGTTATTCAGACTGTATGAATGTGAGGTTGTTTCAACAGATCGAGGTGTATCAGAACGATTTCGACGCCGAGCGTCAAGCACGTGAGCAACAACATACCGATATTTTAACATTGAGACATGAGGTAACCCAACTCCGTATAGAAAACCAACGCTTGCAGGACGATTTGGATAACTACAACAACAGTCAAATGGCTGAAATGCAACGTCGCCATGGTAACCATAATTTTGTAACCATGGGAACGGGAAAAGGCAGCCCCACTGCCGTCAGCCAAGCAGTCCAAGGGGGTCAACTTGGAAACTTCATCGACACCACGGCAGGTAATGTACATTGCTATAGTCATCTTGTTTCAGATTGCAACATTTGTGTGTTTGTTTATTTTTCAAAAGGGGGTTTAGCTGCTTTTATAGTGAACCAAAGACTTGCAATCGTAGTTTGTGCATCTATTTTAGAGATACGTTTAGAATTCGATCTAGCTGCTGTATCTCTGGTATCACTTTATTTAACTTTCCAACTAAAGCCATTGTGATCGTCAGTAATTTATCTTTCACATCAAGTCTAAGCAATGTTCTTTTCATTTTAGAATTTATCAATGAAACAGACTCGTTTAAGCTTTTGAAGCGAAGTACAAAACTTGACACATTTAACTTTTGTGCACAACTAGAACCTTGATCATAGTGGCTGCAGTCATGCTGTCGTGGTTTTTAAACTTTGACACACGTGACTGAAGAAGGTGGCCCCAGGGGTGAGAGAGAAGGGCCCTGCCCTGGTCTCGAGTTGATCCGGATGAAGATTGCTTCGCGCACTCCATGTTTTTGCCAGTCTTGATCTCTGCCCAGAACTCTCGGGGAATCCATCGAGATTTTGTGGTCTGGACAGTCCCTTGTCGATGTGGGTGGCGACTTCGGATTTATCCACTAAACTGGGTCATAAATTCTCTGCGATCTTCTTAATATGGGATCATCCCGACATGCTGTTATAGGAAAATTTGTTTAAGGCTGTACCTTGCTTTTTGACTTTTTGATAACAAATCTCAGATGTAAAGTTTTTTCATTTCAGGGGCCACAGGAATGACATTTCTCCGTCGTGGAAGTACCCCAGGCTCCTCTGAGGACTTGCATGTACCCCCGGCTGTACCGCAGAACCAAATGCCTGTGATGGGCCCTCAAGGCGCGCTGAATGCCGGGAACGATCATGACGAGGCCTGGATTTGCCCGACTTGTCGTCAGGAGTTCCCTGATTTTCAGACACTGCAGGTTCACGCTGTAGAATGCAACACCATTCCACCGGAGGCATCCCATCCCCCTCTGCAAAGAAATTCTCAGCCACAGTGCCCTAAATGTCAAACCTTTTTCCCAGATATCGATACTCTGCAGATTCATTGTGAAGAATGTATTGATTTCAACTAATGAGTGGAAGGAGTTTACTTATTTTAGACCCTTGTTACTGTTGACAAAAGTTGAACAACTCGAACAAGACTTCTTTGCTAGAATTGTTACGTGGTGGCGGTTTGATGATCAAATTTGTCAATGTACACAACTTACTGTGAGCTATAAATAGAGTTTCTATAGTGTACGCACGTTTCTGTGGCTTGCAAACACACAGGTGGCCCAGGCACAAAATCAATGTGGACATACCAAATACAGTATTTGTACGGAACTATGAACGAAGTAGAATTGAAAATTTGATTTTCAATAAAACTTTGCTAACCTTGGTCTGATGTTGATTCTTGTTAGTCTGTTCATCCTTTCTAGCTGGATTTTTGGCATTTAGACGATTTTTTGCCATTTAGGTTCATCGAGGTTAGTAAAATTTCATTGAAAATCAAGTTTCAATTTTACTTCGCTCATGGTTCCTACAAAAACTATATTTGTAATTCCACACTGATTTTGTGCCTGAGACGTCTGTGGAAAAAAACATAGCATTTTGCAGAACACGCTGATCTTAACCATATTCGTGAATCCACACCATTTTTTAGTTCTGTTTTGTTGTATTACTTTGACTCGACTAAGAGAACGTTTCGAAAACCCACCTATTGTTTAAATAAACTGGTTTGAAATAATCGACAAAACAGGTTAAACCGGTAAGCTTACTTTTCGTGTTCAGAGCCCGGTTCCTGAAAACCCCAGGATTAAGACAAAATTCAAACAATTTCTTCACAAGTAAAGCTTTGTTATGCTACAGAATACTGATCAGATTTACTACTAAAACAAACAGGTTAACCCAAAAATTTCAGCTCAAAGCAAGCTCCAGAAGGTAGGAAACAGGAACATGGGTTAAAACAATTAACCCTTGGTTAACACTAAACGTTTGAGGAACCGGGTCCATAGTACCGCTGATAAGAATAAATTGCGGGCGCACGTGCACATTCTTAGTAAAGTATTCAAAGTTCCAGCGTGAAGAAACTAAACTTTAAAACGAAACAGTACACCGAGTTTTGATTAACACCTTTTTTTGCAGAAAATTGTGAATATTTTACTACAGTTCGAGACTTTGTACAGTGTACTTTTATCAGCGCTACTCACAAAAAGGTGTATTATAACTCTTTGATATTAAGGTATTAGACATATATTAAGTATAAATAATCAGAAAATAAACAAGCATGATGACTTAGGAGTGACTTGAAACTGACCAGCGATAAAACACCTTAAACTAGTAACTTAACCCGGAAGCCGGTATATACGGGAAAGGTGTTGACTTATTGGTTCAAATTTATGTATCAGTTTATGACTGTGAGAAGAACCCATACCAGTACGCAATAAAAGGTTTTGCCAAAAATGAACTTTGTTGATGAAGATTTACTTTAATGTCGGTTCATATATGCATGAACTTTAGTTAAGGAGGTATTGATATGATTATAAAGTTATTTTATATTTTTACTTTTATATAAAATTATCGTTATTACCAACGCTATTTTTTAAACAACAATTGGCACACCTTATATTGTACTGACTTCGACTTCTTGTATTAGAATATGAACTCTAGTTTGGTTGGCACCAGTTGATTAGAGTTGGGGAAGGGGGGGGGGAGATTTGAAGAGGAAAGTTGTTGATGACGACGCCGAAACCGCCCGTCCTGACCATTCGCAAATGCAGCTTCGTTAATAATATAGCCGTTTAGGAACGGCTTTGCGATTCTCTATTAACTCCAACTACAACTTCTCTTAAAACCCCAAAAATCAATTTTCTCTTTTTACGGCGATGTTATCAAAAATACCACTTAAAGTCGCCAAAAGTGGCCTTTGACTGTAAAACCCTTCAAAAACTAACCGGCATTGAATAGACGAATAGATTCTAACCAGGCTTGACAGCCGGTTTTAAAAGAGCTCCAAAATCGGATATATCAAACTAACCACATCAACGAAACAAAAGTTTTGCAAGAGTTATCCGTCACCAAGGCAATTTGTAACTGCAACTTGCCGATTTAACAATTTTATTAATAACTTGGCGACAGTTTTGATATTCTGCACGAACTATTTTCTAGCCAATCTGTGACTAGGTATTCACTACTTACTAAACACTACTTAACCTTCTTAACTTCCGAATATAATTCCTCAAGAATAAAAGCTTCCTAAAACCCGAGTTAGACGAGTGTTGCACCGGAGTTGAGAATGAACCCTTCCAGCCCCAGGGAGTAGTTGAGAATTAGCCCTTCCAGCCCCAGAGAGTAGTTGAGAACGAACCCTTCCAGCCCCAGGGAGTAGTTGAGAATGAACCCTTCCAGCCCCAGGGAGTAGTTGAGAATGAACCCTTCCAGCCCCAGGGAGTAGTTGAGAACGAACCCTTCCAGCCCCAGGGAGTAGTTGAGAACGAACCCTTCCAGCCCCAGGGAGTAGTTGAGAACGAAATCTTCCAGCCCCAGGGAGTAGTTGGGAATGAACCCTTCTAGCCCAAGGGAGTAGTTGAGAACGAAACCTTCCAGCCCCAGGGAGTAGTTGAGAACGAAACCTTCCAGCCCCAGGGAGTAGTTGAGAACGAAACCTTCCAGCCCTAGCCAGTTCTTCATTTTACATAACTCGCACAATAAAAGAAATTTAGTAATGAAACTGATCAGTGGGAGTTGATCAAACAGCAGACTACTAGGGTGAAAAGCAAAACTCTCCTTAACCGGTAACATGAAAAGTAAGGGTTCTTATTGAACTGGGAGAACTGACCGTAGCGAAGATGGCGACATTACAGTTACCCATAATTTCTAGCGTATAAACGTATAAGGGCCCGTTCGTTTGGGCCTAATCCAACTATTCCGGATTGAGAATGAAGTTTTGAATTTCCTTCCAGATTGTAAGAGGAAATGAAATATTTGTTTCAAATCTAAAATTCAAAAGAGTTTTATCACTAAAACATGTTTTACTTGTAATTTCGCAGGGAAAGCAGCCACACGAAACCAACAAAATTTATATTTTATGAATTCCTATTCCGGAATTGGCCCAAACGAACGCAACCTAACATTACCCATTCAAACGCATAGTGGGAATCTGCAACCCTTAGTTGTAGTAAATTTACAAACGCATCATTTGGTGTAATTTTGGCTGAAAGGGTAAAGACAGCACGTTTAACCATCGCATGGGAGCTGGCGGGAGTCACAAATTGATCTTCCACGCCCATGGTTCAACTATTCTTCTGTTCAAATTGCTAATAAGCACAATTTTACACTCCCACAAGATGACGTTAAAATGTCTACATGCCTTTTTTGTATACTGTAAGACAAGCTACCACTATTAGACATCCAAAAAAGTTTGAAATCTTTCCTTGAAAACATCGTGTAGGAAAATGTACTAGTGACCTATTAAAGAAACAGTTGTTTATCATAACTCTCTCATCGAAAACCTGAACATAATCAAAGTTTAGGAGAGCTCGTGAGACTTCGATGAGAGCTTGCAGGAGTTGATGAGAGCTTGCGGGAGTCGATGAGAGCTCCCGAGAGCCGATGTAAGCTCGCGAGTCGATGAGAGCTTGCGGGAGTCAATGAGCCGAAAGCCCGCGAGTAATCGATGAAAGCCGGCTCGTAGGAGTCGATGAGAGCTTACGGGAGTCGATGAGCGCTCGTGGGAGTCAATGAGTCGAAAGCCCGCAGGCAATCGATAAATGCTCGCAGGAGTCTATGAGAACTCGCGAGAGTAGATGAGAGCTAGCGGGAGTCGATGAGAGTCGCCGGGAGTCAACAAAAGCTCGCGATAGTCGGTCGATGAAAGCTCGTGGTCAAAAGAGAACGAGTTAAATTCTCATCAATTCCTGTCTTTATTCCAAGTCAGAAACCAACCAGGCCGATAACGATGTCAGTTCATCTGTACACTTGGATGAGCTATTCCCATTCAAACACAACTTAAAATAAACTCTAAAACACAAAATATTTTTAAAACCGTTTTCCCAAAATAAAATATATTTAAACGAGAGTTACAGATTTATCACAGATATTTTTTGATGTCACGATTCTTTCTCTTTACATTTTTGGATTGTACTAAATTCGCAACTTTACAGCAGCATCGAGTGCAATGCGAGATGCGCTAAACGTCGACCAATTGATTATTAGTTTAACTAATTAATTAGGTCTTTCCAAACAATCCTTTATTAAATAAAGGACAATCGGGATGTAGAACGTCAGGAGATTTATATTTGGAATTTAATCGGGTTAAACTTTTCCTTGTTCCTATAGATATTGATGTGAATCGATTCTTACCGCACTGATCCTCATTTGTATACAATAACTTTAAAAATTGAAAGTCAGAGTTTTGATACTAAGTATTTAAAATACTACAAAAAATCCTTAGCGGTTAATGACCTACCTACAAACCTAAATAACATTATGTGAGCTATTCTTTCATATACTTTCATAGTGTTCCCCTTGAAGTAACTACTAGCTTTTAGGGGCGGGGATGCTCGTCATGTAGGCAATACAATTTATCAGTTTGGTACCGCAAAGGGTGTTGGAATAAAAAAATGTGACATTGGCGTTCAACATGATGCCTTTTACGTGTGTATTTTCTCCAATACGCAGGCCCAGAATAATACTTCGTGAAACAACCTTGTGGTCTGAAGAACGACAAAAAATACGATACCCTTTGGGGGTAAAGATCAGATTTAGCCACACGGCTTTTTCAGCTGAATTGGAACTTCTGACGAGTATCCTTGCCCATAAAAATGGCGAGTCCCTCCCGAAAAATACAATACTAGAATGTTATCCTGGAAGATCTATTGTTTGTTTTTGCTCAAGATGCTGGCGCAGCTTGACCAGTGTGACTAGCAAGTAATAATTGCCGCATATAAGAAATCTACCTATCTAGTGTTACGTAATACTCCCTTTACACGACTCCCTGTTCAATCATAGCTTGCGCAACCTTAAGGAAACCTGCCACATTAGCGCCTTTCACGTAATCAACCACTCCATCATGTTCGGAACCATAGCGGACGCACTGAGCGTGAATGCTCTCCATGATCTCTTTAAGCCTCTCGTCGACTCCTTCACGGGTCCACGAGCTTCGCAGGCTGTTCTGGCTCATTTCCAACCCTGAAACTGCCACACCACCAGCGTTCGACGCTTTTCCTGGTGCATACAGAATAGCCGCTTTATGGAACACTTCAACTGCTTCTGGTAATGTGGGCATATTTGCACCTTCTGCAACGCACATAACACCATTTTCGACTAGCATCGTTGCATCTTCGGCGTCAACTTCGTTCTGTGTTGCGCACGGTAGCGCCACGTCGCACTTCAGAAACCACGGTCGCTTGTCTGGGTAGAATTCTGCCGACGGGTATTTCGCAACATATTCGTCAATGCGGCCGCGTTTCACGTTTTTCAGCTCCTTAACAAACTCAAGCTTTTCTTTGGTGACGCCGTCAGGATCGTACACCGTTCCTGAAGAATCTGAAAAGGTGACAACCTTGCCACCAAGAGAAAGCACTTTCTCGGCGGCATACTGCGCCACATTACCAGACCCGGACACAGTGACTACTTTCCCTTTGAACGTCTGACCGATAGTGTTCAACATTTCTACCGCGAAATACACCAAACCATACCCTGTGGCTTCGGGTCTCAAAAGACTACCACCCCAAGCGACTGCCTTTCCTGTAAGCACCCCAGAGAACTCGTTTCTTATTTTCTTCCACTGGCCAAACATGTAGCCTATTTCTCTTCCTCCCACACCAATATCGCCCGCAGGGATGTCCGTATTGGGTCCGATGTGGCGCTGTAGTTCGGTCATAAATGACTGGCAGAAGTTCATCACTTCATCATCTGTTTTACCCTTGGGGTCAAAATCGGAGCCACCTTTTCCTCCCCCGAGGGGTAGGGTAGTGAGACTGTTTTTGAACAGCTGTTCAAAACCAAGGAACTTAAGCACACTGAGGTTTACAGTTGGATGGAATCTCAGCCCTCCCTTGTAAGGCCCGATAGCCGAGTTAAACTCGACTCTAAACCCCCGATTCACATGGATTCTGCCATGATCATCCCTCCATGGTACTCGGAACATCAAAACTCTCTCTGGTTCAGTGATTCGTTCCAGAATATTATAGCGCAGGAACTGTGGGTGTTCCCCTAAGGTATCCCATAAACTTAACACCACCTCGTGGACTGCTTGGTGAAATTCAGGTTCGCCTGGATTCTTCTTCACAATAAAATCCATAAACTCCTCTGGGGTTCTGTACTTCAATACTTTTTCGCTTCCTACTGTAGTCTGCAAAGATTATTTTTTAAAGAAGTTATTCAATGCCATAGAGATTTAAGACATAACACAAGCAAAAGACCAAAGCCAGAGTCTCACACCCCGGATGCTTGTTTTTGTGTTCCTGGAAGTGCTAGATACTTCCCTAATAAAACAGCTTTTTGAATCTTTGATATTTAACTACATCAATCATTGAGTGATATCAACTCTCTCAACAGCTATCCAAACCCATAATATCTTGAGGTGCTGGTTTTACACCTGGGTAGCTACCTGAAACCATAATCCTTTATCTAGCCTAAGAAGCCCATAAGGCCTGTGCTTATTTCTGGATTCTAGAGTGTTGAGTGGATGGGAGTCTTTGACACCTCCTGAATGGGACTCCTAATTCTTTCTCTATACTAAGAGGCCCATTAGACCTGTTATTATTAACTGGATTCCAGTGTTTAAGTGGTTGAGAAACTTTGACACCTCAAGGATTGGACACTAAGTGGGGGAGGGCAGGTTGGGCAAGAACATTGGGAAATGGGTATTGGAACCAGAGTATCAAAGAACATAATGCAGGATAACAAAGGGTGGGAGGTGCAAAATTTAGCAGCATCAGGATATGAGAGAAACGACTGAAAGGGCGGAAGGCAGGAAATATGGGGCCATGAAGGTACAGGAGGCAGGATATTAGGGTAGGTGAAATAAACTAAATGTATGTAAATTAGTACAATGTAGGTGAATAAGTACAATGTAGGTGAAAAAGTACAATACAGGTAAATAAGTACAATGCTGGTGAATAAGTACAATGCAGGTGAATAAGTACAATTAATGTAGGTGATTAAGTACAGTGCAGTTAAATTATTACAATGTACCTGAATAAGTACATCATGACATTAGAATAAAAACAGTGTAGGTGAATAAGTACAGTGCTGTGGAATAGGTACAAATTACCTGAATAAGTACAATGTAGGTGAATAAGTGCAATGTAGGTGAATAAGTACAATGTAGGTGAATAAGTACAATGTAGGTGAATAAGCACAATGTAGGTGAATAAGTACAATGTAAGTGAATAAGTACAATGTAGGAGAATAAGTACAACATAGGCTGGGTTCTAAACTAACTTTAGAGGTAACTAGCTCCATTGGGCAACTGCTATTCAAGTTTTAGTTGCCCCCCAAAAATGTGCTTGCCATGTTTTAAAAAGTAGTTGTCCAATGAGATTTAAAATAAGAATTGCTTACAATAATGAACACATATGCATTCAGTGTCTTTCTGCACAGCCTCTCATGTACTGACACCCTTTGATGCATTATAAATACTAAATTGCTCGATTTTCTCCTGACAAGAATAAAGAAGCAGCAACTTTAAAGGTGTTTAACAACTTTTAAAAGGCAATTTTTCTTGGTTTTCTCTTTCACTTATTCTCAGTGCTAAGACTGATTCACTTGACATTTTTATTTTTGTTTAAATGTCCAACAGTCCCAGTATAGTTGCCCTGCATAAAGGAAGCCATGGCCGGCCAGATGCCCACTGGGGCAACTGGCCTAAAGATTTTGGTTGCCCAAGCCAAATTTTACATGCCTCAGCAACAGGACACCCATAAAGTTTCAAATACTGATAGGTGAATAAGTACAACATAGATGAATAAGTTCGATGTAGGAGAATAATACAATGTAGGTAAATAAGTACAATGTACATGAATAAGTACCATGTAGCTGAATAGGTAGGTGAATAAGTTGGATGTAGGTGATTAAGTACAGTGCAGTTGAATAATTACAATGTACCTGAATAAGTACATCATAGATGTCAAAATAAGTACAGTGTAGGTGAATTAATAAAGTAGAGTGGAATAGGAACAATGTAGGTGAATAAGTACAATGTAGGTGAATAAGTGCAATGTAGGTGAATAAAGTACAATGTAGGTGAATAAGTGCAATAAGCACATCTGTAGGTGAATAATCACAATGTAGGGGAATGGATACAATGTAGATGAATAAAGTATAATGTAGGTGAATAAGTACAATGTAAATGAATAAGTACAACGTAGGTGAATAAGTACAATATAGGTGAATAAGTACAACGTAGGTGAATAAGTACAACATGGATGAATGAGTACAACGTAGATGAATAAGTATAATGTAGGTGAATAAGTACAATGTAGATGAAAAAGTACAACGTAGATGAATGAGTACAACATAGGTGAGTGAGTATAATGTGGTGAATAAGGACATCATAAATGAATAAGTACAATGTAGATGAATACGTACAAAGTAGGTACTAAATAAGTACAATGTAGAATAATATGTACAATGTAGATAAATAAGTACGATGTAGGTGAATAAGTGCATTAATAAGCACATCTGTAGGTGAATAAGTACAACGTAGGGGAATAAGTACAATGTAGGTGAATAAAGTACAATGTAGATGAATAAGTACATCATAGGTGAATTAAAGTACATTGTAGGTGAGTAAGTACAATGTAGGTGAATAAGTACAACATAGATGAATGAGTACAACGTAGGTGAATAAGTATAATGTAGATGAATGAGTACAACGTAGGTGAATAAGTATAATGTAGGTGAATAAGTACAATGTAGGTGAATAAGTACATTGTAGGTGAATAGGTACATTGTAGGTGAATAAGTACAATGTAGGTGAATAAGTACAACATAGATGAATGAGTACAACATAGGTGAATAAGTATAATGTAGGTGAATAAGTATAATGTAGGTGAACAAGTATAATGTGGTGAATAAGTAAATCATAAATGAATAAGTACATTGTAGATGAATAAGTACAAAGTGGGTAAATAAGTACAATGTAGAAGAATAAGTACAATGTAGATAAATAAGTACAATGTAAGTGAATAAATATAAGGTAAGTGAATAAGTATATTATGTATTTGAATAAGATTTTCAAGGTCAGGTGACTGTCTTTGCAACAAAATTTATCAAATTTCATGATCTAATTAAAATTGCCTAATCTGATGCTGTGTTAAATATATAAAATGACTAATAAAAAGGTTTAAAGCGGCGGTCTGTTAGAAAAATATTTTGCCTACATATCAGTTTATGACCATGCCTTAAATCGGCAACTTATCTATGACTTTGTAATTGATTGTGCTATTTTTGAGGTAGATTTGATTTGTTGAAGCTCGTGATCTTGAATTGTTTTGCCATCTTTCGAGTGTAAAATTTTTGGTACGTTTAAATTCCAAAGTTAATGTGCTCCGTTCTGCTACACTGAGTATGAATTCAGTTTCGTTTCCTTTAACGGAAGTTAAACGGAAGAGAACAAGAAAACAGTTCAAGTACCGAATATATAAAGCTCTGTTCTTCACCAGGGCAGAATTTTTACAAGAACTAAACAAAACGCCTTAAAGATCCGTTAAAGGCATTAAAAACACTGTACTATTGCGACTATTCTTAAACAGTCATTCGAAATCTTGAACAACTTTAATTAACAAAACATATATATAAATCTGATCATGATTTTAACTCTTCCTTCTTTTACGCCAGTTTATAGTTTATCACTCCGGAACAACCGAAAGTAGATACTATACTTTCTCAAAATCAATATCTTCATTTATTCAAATCTGAAAGAAATAGTAAATTAACAAAACGTGGTCGGCTTAATCAGTTTAATTTATACCAAAGGCTGTAAGCATAGGGAGCCATCTTGCATTGACTGGGGGGCTTTCAAGGAAACACACAACCCCAGCACAATGCAATCGGGGCATCATTCGCGACAATCAAGCTTTATCTCGATAGATTTTGGTTAAACAAAGTGAAAGGTGCTTGGGTTTAAAACTGTACTGACTCACTTTTTAGTAAGTAGAGACTACACAGGAAATTTGCAAACAATTTGAGTTTGCATTTCTGCTAAAACCTCGCATACAAAATCGACAGCTCTTGCTGAAACACGGAGATGACAATTTTTCGTCTTTTAAAATGCAAGAGTGTGTTTTAAAGCAAACTCGAAGCTTATTGCAAACCACTTTTCGAAAAAAATTGAAGTTACTATCAAAATTCTTACCGAAGCAGTAAATTGGCCTGGCTTTAGAATTGTTGATGAAACATGGCGGAATGCCTGGCGACATGCTGTTCTACCAGTACCGGCCAACACGCAAACTCCCTTTCCCAAACTTCTCAACATATTTCAGTTTTCTTGCCTTGTTAGGCAACAAAAATAACTAGCTTTAGATGCTAGAAGTTCAGAAAATCTAATGTATAGCTCTTTCCTTGGCTTTATATATGACGTGAATTTATATGCATATAGCAGAGGCGGCTAGTGGGAGGCGGCCAGTGAGCTTGTTGTGATTGGCTAAGAGAACAATAGCTGCTTCAGAAGGTTTCAATGCGACCCAAAACGTGATCCGGGACACGACTTACTTGGCACCGTTCTACCGCTTACCTGCGTGGCAAGCTCTCTCTGGGGAAGGGAGAGCTTGCCACGCAGGCTACACCCGTTCGTGACGGAGCTTCAATGGAAGCGTTATCGAATTAGGAAGAACAAAAAAAAAGGCAACGTGCCAAAAAGTCAACCACTGTTCAAATCGATTTCTCAAGTTTTCTGTTACGTAGCGTACGTGTGACTGTCATATACGTTTCAAAAAATATTCAGACCGCGAAAATGTTTTCAAAACAAACAACCCCGTTATTACCACCCAACCATCAACCATTTTACTGAAGGATTGTTTTGAAGCGCGCCGCCACTCTGGACATCACCTTTCCCTGCAGACACTGCCCGCGGATCTGCCTTTCCCGCATCGGTCTGGTCAGCGATCAGCAACGAGCGTGCCTGCAGCCGACGACAACGTGGACAACTTCCTAATCTTCGTTCGCGAAGCCAAGCCATGATAACAGCTTTCAATGTATAAAAATAACACTTTGTTCAAAAATTTGCCTTCCACACCTCGGTTTCTAGAAGGACCGCGGAACCCC
>JAOBRD020287658.1:7612-22647 GCA_027575215.2 Hydrozoanthus sils | reverse complement strand
TTCCTAAAACATTTTATCAGCAAAACAAATATCGAACCAACAAACATTCTTGGCTGAAAGGTTGGCTGAAAGACAAACACGATGTTGAAAGGTGTCTTTTTTCAAATCGAGAAACACAGTTTGCTATTTACAATCCATGCAGGTGTGTCACAATGCTCGATATAAATGCTACCAAAAATAATCCGTTAACAATTCATTTCATCGTTTGCACCGAAGACGAACGAACGAGATGAAGCTCCTGATCATCGGACTGTTGGTCTCAATCGGCCTCTGGGCCCCAGGAAAAGCTGAAGGTAATGCCTGCTTCTATCTGCGAATTGACGCTCTACGTTTTCGTATTGTATTAATAGGAACAACCCTAGATAAGTTACACTCCTCCTAAGGTTTTTGTGTTACCAAATATCCTCTGTGTCTCCCCCTATGTATTTTATAAAGCTTTATGAAATTTGAATCTGAAACAAAGAAAAACTTGTAAATGATTCTGTAAGTTATCGGAAAACGTTCAAAAGTAAAACCTACCTGGGTCTTAAAAGATCATTCTTTTTATAGGAACAAATTAGGAAGCAGCTATCAAATTAATAAAGCCATAGAGGTTTCTGAAATGAGTTGTACAAACAACACTATTTAAAACAAAGCCAACTTCATCTGCTTGTATGTACCAGTTTGTGGTGCAGAACAGGGCGTGCAGTACAGTCGTGCAAGTTTCGCAAATTTTTCCGGAGCAGATTGATCTAACACCTGGACTTCAAATTCCTTTAAGAAGAATACTACTCAACATCATTTGATAAAAAATGATACCATTCAGATTCAAAAAGCTTTGGCAAATATACCTTTTCTTTGTAAAAATTTCTCGTACCCGTCACAAAAGGAACAAACTCCATACTCTTTTTTTATTATAATTTCTTGAAGACAAAGGAATGTACGACCCAAACTTCTTCGAAAGGAGACATCATTCTCTTTGTTAATTATGATTTACCATTCTTTGCTGAAGACAAAGGAATGTACGACCCTAACTTCTTCGAAAGGAGACATCATTCTCTTTGTTAATTATAATTTACCATTCTTTGATTCTTTGTTGAAGACAAAGGAATGTACGACCCAAACCTCTTCGAAGGAGACATCATTCTGACTCCCGAGCAGGAGAATGCGAGGGCATCCATTAGCGGCCAACGAAGATTGTGGCCGGGGGGAGTCATGTACTACACTATCGACAGCAGCCTTAGTAAGTATATTATAAACTGAATACTTGTTTCAAGAATTTTCATTACTATCCAAACCCAAATTAATCAAAAATAATCGCTGGCGAGAAACAAGGAAAGTTAACCAACGTACGATAGAAACCTGACTTGTTCCATCTATCATAATTTGTAGAGAACCAAGCAAGTGCAATGAGCGCCATCAGAGCAGGGATGCAACAATGGACTGGCCGAACTTGCATCCGGTTTAAAGAGAGAACGAATCAGCGGGCATACGCTCATTTTCAGCTCGGACAGGGGTATGTATAATATCTAAGAAATAAGTTGTAACATTATAAGCATATATTGTTGTCCCTCTTAATTGTTCTATGTTTACTCCTCATTTTAAAAGCATAAACAATACACTTTTCTTGTACACACGCTTGTTTTTGACATTTTTATATACTTTTTACATTGTTATTATTACTGTTTCGTTTTCCTTATTTGAAATCTTGCATTTGGTTAACTTTACTTTAGGGCTAACTCTTTGTCTTACCTAAGGGGCTAAATGAAACTTTATTTGAAAAAGCTAAACCATAATAAACCGAGGATATTACATGGCCGCGCGGGGATACGAATTTTAACTTCGAGTGCTGAAAGTATATCTTACGGGTGAGCAAAGCGAACGAATGAGAGATACTTTAAGCACGAGAAGATGTTCGCATTCCCAAGCGACCATATAATGTTTTGTTTATTTTATAGATACTAAGGAAATTCAGTTCCTACATAGAACACAACTATTTTGAAAGAACCTGCCGCGCGCCCCAGCGGGAAGCTCTCTTGTAACTTGCTTATCATATTAGTAACCATGGCGACACCAATATGAAAATAGTATCTTCACTGCGCGTGATCAAGATATGGTTTCATCAGCGTCTGTGTTTTAAAATAAAAGACTTTACAATTACAAAAGCAAAATACAAGAAAAACTAAGATAGGAAAAATGGCCGCTTGACCACTATAAAGATGATTCCAGTATGAAATCTTACAATTTGTAACGTTTCATCACAATACCTGGAGCTAGATCCACAGCTGCAACTCAAGTCAATGATACAGTGTTCTGCCAGCTTTGATTTTTTTCTGTTTGCAAAAGTCCTGTTTTGATTTTTTTAGCCCATAACCCTCATAGAAATTACTTTCTTGCTTCTCTCAAAGTGCTGCTGAAGCAAAATCTTCAAACTAGTTTAAAAAATCTAAAATTGAAGTTTGACTCGTATAATTTCCGCTGGGACACTTATAACCGCTTTTAAAATGAATTTTGCGGAGGATTTACGAAGGCAAAATGCCTATTTTAGTGCCAAAGCTGCGAAGACTTTTTAAGCTTATTAGATATGTGTGATGTCACATGGTTTGAAATCAAGGAATCAATCTCACTTTCCCGGTCCAATTCATATGATCATGGCAAAGTTTGCGTGTTTGATGGCCCAGTGTTTGAGTAAAAAACTCACCAGTTCGCTGTAAACGCTAGCATAGAGCAGCTTGAAGTCCTTTCATACCATGTGACGTCATAAATCGGCGTCATATGTTTTGAATTTTGTTCGCACTGAATGCACTATTTTGAAAGCTCATTTCACGGACTTAAAATGGTCAGGTAAGCACTTTAACTCATTTACAGCCGAATAGAAGTGTTAGAAAAGCCCTAAGAGCTATAAACGTACCAATGACAAAATGGCTTCATTATTACTTTAAGCGATTGTGTACATCGACGCTTTCCTAACAACTATGAGTTTGTTCGACTGTTCTGTATTTAGTTGCTCCTCGTATGTGGGTATGAGTGGCGGACGTCAGCCAATCAATCTTGCAAAAGGTTGCTGGCACGGATACATCGTCGCCCACGAGATTGGTAAGTCGTGTTGCGTTATTAACAAGCACTTTGTTTGTCTCGCGTACAGGGGGTCTTTGCTTAGCTAATCACTATTGGCCAGTGGAAGCCAAACATCTTTTGAGCTATTGTGCTTGTGTAACAAAAAGCCAGAGAAAGCGAGGTAAAACTGACACAATGAGCCCGATCTTGTTAGATTTAGAGCAAAAAAAGGATTTTTTTGGCAAAAACAAGGTACTAAAACAACAAGCTTTTTTGCCGTAGAAGTAAAGTAATAAAGCTAAATTAGAATGAGAGACGTTTTTCAAACTTAGTTTTATTTAACAGACTTAAGTAAAAGCTGTTGTCCAATATTCAACCAAAATTCGAGATCGGACTGCCTTAATTAATTAGAAATTGCTCACTGCATGGCGTCGACAACATTGTTGCAGTTCAAAGAAGTATTTTGAAATTAAACAATCATAAAGAATTAGTCTGTTAAAAACAAGATCAAATATTCCAGTCAGAAAATTTTCTACTGGTTCTATGTTTTTTTTCGTTATAAAAAAGTATAGAATGTTTAACTGGTTCATTATTTTCTAGGTCATGCACTCGGATTCTACCACGAGCAGTCAAGACCAGATAGGGACCAGTATATCGAGATTTTGTTCCAAAATATCAAATCAGGTTAGTTCATGTGTTCTTGGTTTTAAATCAGTGTCGAATTCTGTTTCTTTCTTTGAGCTTTCGGTTGATGAGAAAAGCTTATCGTTTTAGGAATGGATTACAACTTCAAAAAGCAATCTGGAATAAACTCGCTTGGAACGCGCTATGACATGCGCTCTTTGATGCACTACGACAGCAAAGCGTTCAGCAAGAATGGTAAACCGACAATCAGAGGAAGGAAGGGAGAGGTAAGTACAGAAAAACACTTATTCTGGACAGCAAAACAGACATTTAACAATGTGGAAAATGAAGAAGGTCAGATAAAAACGTTGGTTAGATAAAACTGTTTGAAATTAGGATAAAAATAATATAAGTTCTCATCAGTAAATGCCGAAATATCAAAACAGTGTATGCTATAGAACAGTTCATCTACTCCGGTTATACTATAACGCTTTGTCTAATTTCTATTCTAGCCTTGTTAGTCTTCGTTTGAAAGTATTTTGTGTCAACGAATCTTTTTAAGATCCTATGTTCACACACACACTATGTATGTGTCAACAAAGTTTTCCGAGACCATATAATCTTAACAACACGCAGACCCAGTTTGGGAACAAAGCCGGACCAACTTCAACTGATGCTGACCAGATGAACAAGCTTTACAGATCAAAATGTGGTGGCGGAGGAGGCGGTGGAGGTGGAGGCGGAGGGGGAGGTGGTGGAGGTGGAGGAGGAGGAGGAGGTAAGATGATCATTTTGTTAGAAGGCAAACTGCTGAAGATGAACAACAAAATACTCTCAAAACGATTACACGAAAAACGTGAATTGTAGTTCGAAGAATTTACTGTTGGACAATCGTCGTGCTTGGGGCAGGAAAGGTTTGTTTCAAGAACCTGAATCTTTCTAATATTAGCAAGGTTCTTTGAGTTGGTGCTTATCGAGGTGTCTGGCCACTCTTATCAGATATAAACGGAATAATTGATTTGACGAAGATACTAAAAAATAACTGTTATCCGGTCTTTACTCAAACCTTTGTCACATTGCTATATACCATTTCAGTCGGAGACCTGAAAAAATACACCATATTAGTCAACTTGTTAATCATACAAAAATTTTGCAAACTCTATTAAGCAAGTAAATAAGTTCAACCATAAAAAGATTCTTGGCCCTGACTTAGTTAAAGGTCAAGAGTGACGTGTTCCCTGAACTGCTTTCCCCGCTTTCTAAGGCATAAAAGATATTAAAACTCTAAAGAAGTTACTGTTTCCCAAGCTAAACCGCGAAAAAATAGATCTTTTATAATGCCCGATCGTTTCGAATAACATACTTTCCTTCTTCAAATAAAGGTATTATTGAGGTATTATTATAAATCCGCGCTGTGTAGCATCAACTTAATTTGAAAGAAAATTATTATTATGTACCTAAACTTTCACTCAACAAAACGAGCACTGTGATTGGTTGATTTTTGGTCACATGCACCTAATCAAATTCAAATGCATCCCGAATGGGATAGAACTGCACAATTGTTGCCCGCCCGCCATCTTTGTTTGTTTTTGTTTTATAATTGTTTAAGGGAAAGTCTAATAATTAACAAAGCATTTAATGTATAGTCCCTCAGGAAAAAAGTAAATTTTGTTTTCCCTCGAGTTTTGATGTTTCCCAAGACGAAAAGAAAACTCGACTTCGTCTCGGGGAACATTTGGATTCTCCGGAAAACAAAACTAACTGTTTCCCTAGGGACTATGCATTAAGTATATTGTTTCCATATAAAAGGTTGCAAAGATGCTAGCAAGGCCTGTCCTGGTTGGAAGAATTATTGTCATCTAGATTCTGTGAAGAAGAAATGCCACAAAACATGTAACAAATGTAAGTACGAAGCACGCGAGGGTACTGCAGGTTTTGTCATACCAGCGAGTTCTTGCTAAGCCTGAATGTCGAATCTAATTAAAATTTATAAGCACAATGCGCAACAAACGCATATCAAAAGATAGTATAAATATTGCTTATAATAATAACTAAGCAGTAGACTCTGTAAAGCGCATGTCTATGTGTTATTTTTTTTTATAAACACTAGAGGGACAATGGGAGAATTGATAAGAAAAATTCGCTAACGTTCCCCAAGCGATTATAAAAAGGTACATACACGTGAGAAAAGCTTCTTATTTATTCATTTATTTATCTTTATTTATACAGAAATTCCAGTTCAGCATATAACAAACAAACAAACGAATATGAAAAATTAAAAAGAGACGCGTAGATTATACTTCCGTAGATCCGTGATCGTCGGTTATTCCTACCGTATGCATTAGCTCGCTTCTTTTTTTCAGAAATTTCGTTTTCGTTCTGTTTTATTTAATTTTTTTTGCTGCTTATTTGTAACTCACAGATCCTTTCAGGTCACACTTATTTGCCTTTATTTGCCGTTCTGGTGCACTCTCCTCTGTTTTGTATAAGCTTTCAGTTCCATTTTGCGGTAAGGTTTTTTAAATTCCACTTTTTATCATATTATTTTTTGTTTCCTTTTTTTTAAGTTTATATTTCTTTGCGGGTTTTCCAGATTGTTAGATAGGCTTTTTTTTGTTTTTGTTGTCTTCGCAAATTTTTCTTAAGTCGACCGTCATCCATGTTGCGCGCGCAATCAAAATCTTTTGTGCAAGCAGGTTGATATCATGAGCTCGCGCACTTCTACCACACGAACCAGGCCAACGGCATCTACACTCTATATGCTGCTGTTTCTTGTGGAGCTACATACCATTTGTCTTGGAACTCATCTGCTGGTAGCAAGGATATCTAAGATCTCGCAACACTTGCTACACCTGAGAGCTTAAGACCTGTTGTTTTTCACAGTACAGCCTCAGGAAGTTTATGAAGCGAAGGGTGAACGTGCAACATTTAATCAAGCATTGTCATTATTCTCAGCGGGGATAATCACCCTCATCCTGGGCCGAAGATTGGTTCTTCTAACAATTCTGCCAACCAACATACGCATCCTAAACAGCAAAAACTTTGTAAGATAAAGTTTAATGCGAAAAATAATAAGGGCGTCACCAAACAACAAACATTTCAGGAATTCATTTGCCATGGAGATATCGACATTTTTTCGAGGTTTGCCTCCAGGCGGCGGCCGACGTATTAGAGAAAGTGCTGCTGTTCCAGCTAAATGCTTACCCCTCCCGGCCTGTGAATGAAAATGTCAGTGACGTGATCTTTGCTTCTCTTCCAGAATACATAGACAACATCACCGTCTTAATCGCCTGGTTCTGACACTTTATAATCAGACCATAATTTATTCCTGTTTGACCTCTTAATAAAGTGCCAGAGATCTCGTTCGAAAGTGACTATAGATTATATAGCCATTTTTTTTCGACTAATAACTGCTACTCTTCAAATATTACTCGCTTTTAATATTTCTGAATAATTTTAGGACATGATAATTCTAAAAGCTTTTATTACCTTCAACAAAAGAAACCATTTCGGTTGCGTAGTTCGTCTTTTTTGTCTGAGCATCTTGCAAATTTCGCTGAGCCCTGACTTGTCGATTGCAGCAAACCGCATCTTTTTCGGTTTTGATTCCCCAGTTACCTTAACGGGCTCATTTTCATTTCTCATCAGATTTAAATGTCGTCACTCGCTGACACATTCTCTAAGATAAACAAAACCGGCTGTTTGCAAGCAATAGATATGGCAGCTGATCGGTGATGTGTAACACTTTCAAAAGCGTGTCTATGTACTCCCTTACAGACATGGTTTTTTCACGCTCTCGGCCAATAAGCGCGCGAGATCACTGACATCAACAATGGATTTAACAAACTCACAACACAGTAGCTCTTTCAGGTTTTTAGATTTAAAGATCTAATCTTATCTAACTATAAATCTGATACACCTGCCGTAAGGTAAAATAATTTATATGTAAGGCGAGAAGACAAGCACTGGCCGCACGCGTTCTTTATTAACACTGTACCAATATTTTTAAAGGTTAAATTTTTGTTGATAAGCCTAACACTGCTTGTTATTCAGAACCTGATTATACCAAAATGATTATTACACACTTTAGAAGGTAAAACCAAACTATTAAAGGCAAAAGGGACAGTGATTCCTGTTCAGAAAGGAATGAGAACTAAAATACTTTAAGACTGGAGTCCTCCAAATTTTTATATTATCTAGTCTCTATCCCAAAACTTGCATGTTCTTAAAAGAATTCCGAGTGTTGCTTACCAGAGAACTAAAGGAGGCTCTAGCTTTCAATTTTATATCTTGCAAACGAAGGTAACATTGCGCGGACAACAAGGAGTGAAGGAATGAAATAATGCCAAAGCTAGTTCTTAAAAAGTCGAAATGTTTCTTCAAGCCTAGAATACTGCCATGGAACGTTTATATTTCGGGATTTTTTGATTTTTGCTCAAAGCCGGACAGTTTTCGGTTAAATAACCTAAATTAAGCAAAAAAATTGTTAAAATAGAAAAGATCAAAAGGTTTCAATTATTGATAACAAGAGAAAAGCTTTTGGGAAGAAGATAAGTAAAACGAGAAGACGTTAAGAATGATCTACACCGTAAAAAAAATATAAGATTTAACTTTGTTATTGGGATGAAAGGGTAATTGGGGGGTAAATAATCAGCTAAACTGTTCAGTCAGCTGAGGGAAAATGAACTGAAAAACCTTCTAAAATATTAGTATTTAGGCATTGTTTCTACAATGGGTTACTGTGGAGCATGTCTATGTTTACCCTGTGTATACCGTTAGTAATAAGGACAACGGAGAAATGAACAAACAAGTGGCCTTTAACTTACCAGGACCCGTGTAGTTTTTCCAAATGCATTTTTTAATTTCGTTTGTTGAAACTAAGCTTCTTGTCGCAAAATAAGTTGTTGTGAGATTCCGCCAAAGGATACCGACAATGTTACCAAAATACCCTCAGTCTTATAATTGAGAAAAGATCTCAGGCTCTTAATCGATTTATATTTCTTGTGATTTTTTGCGTTATTAAGGTGGCGGCGGCGGAGGTGGCGGCGGAGGAGGAGGTGGAGGAGGTAAATGAGTTAAGATTATCTAACCAGAGATAAAGCTGCAAATGAAGCATGAAGCATTCTGTACTGTAAAAAGTGACAATGACATTACAGTTTCTAAAAGTTCTATCAATTTGCTATGATTGTTGTAATTTGATTTAGAACCTGTTACGTTTTGTAGCAAATGTCGCACGAAGTGATTATAGCTGGCATGATACACCAGCCTCCAAAGATAATAGCAGTGGAAATTCTATAATCACCTGAGTAATTTTACTAATTGGCGTTACACATTGTTTGAAATTTAGGAGCCTGTAGGGATGGCCACCCAAGTTGTCCCCACTGGGCCTCTGTGTGTAACCAAGCACATATCAAAACACTCTGCAAGAAAACATGCCGTGTTTGTTTTTAGCCCTAGGTAAGTAGTTCTCATAACAAACGGAAGGAAGCAACGAGGACTGCAATGGCAACGATAACAGCCGCAAAAATATATTTTAGCTTTGAAACATTTCGATTATGCTGCACTTGTTACAAGATCAGGACCTTAGATTTGGAAATGAACGTAAAAGAGACTCGGAAAATATATACATCTTATAACCCGAGTGCGAGGTCCGTATTGAAAGTTATGGACCCGAGTTTTTTCTTCCGAAGCGCTTGGGCCATGAATAAAGAAAGAAAAAAAACTCGGGTAAATAACTTTCAGTACGGAACGAGCAAACGAGGCTAATAAGATTTTTATTATATGGCTTTCAACTGAAGTACGCAGCAAAAGTCAGTCAGATCAGTTGAAAGGTGCAAAGGAGTTTTAATTGGCTCGCAAACAATACAAAAGTTACAAAGTTTTTCAATGAAGTCGAGGTCAACGCAGCGAAACGACCTTGCTCGACAAGAAAGTTTTCAAATTGTGAATGGCAATGCAATGAAACGTTTCTACAATAATTTGGATAAATGTCACTGACTAATCGTTGTTTCGACGACAAATTCAAACGAATGGGATTCAAGCCAGATTTTCATTTTCCACACATGCAGTTGTTGAATGAACCAATTAGATCACATTCTTATCTGCAAACAATTTCGAAAACGAACTTTTCTCAGTTTCACAAGTAACGTAAAAACTGGAATTAAATCTTATTGTGATATTTTACAGCTTTCTGGTTCATTTGCTGGACTCAAGGTGTCGAACATGTGTCATTCGTGCGAAAAATCGAAATGGCGCCCAGTTATTTGCAGTTCAACTTTGGATGTTTTTATAATGCCTAAACTGACCAACAACGTTTCCGAGAACGTCAGCATCTGATAATCTTTACATTGACGTTTTCCTAAAAGAATGGGTGGCTACTTCTTGCTCTCCAACTGAAGACCAGCTCTTCGAGTAGCTTTGGATATTAAACCTATCTGCTTTTCCAAGTGGAGAGGACTTGCTTACTGTACGTAACATACTGACCTTTTCTAGATCTCGGATTATTTTTTGATACAAGAAAAACGGAGACTCTGGAGTGTTTTAACAGCGTTTACTGGGCGATGCTCCGGAAAACTTTGTAATAGAGGACAGAGCATATATTCGTTTCAGTTGCGAAAACGTTTTGGTTGAACTGTTGCCGATGGCTGCACGGCCTTTTCTCCGGATTTACTTGAAAAATAACAGCAACCTACTTGTCAAGATAATGAACAGGTACTGATTTTATGTTGCAATTTTCGATTTTCATAGAACAAAACCCCCAAAACTTTTCTATTTTAGTTCAGTTTTCTTTACAAATTGTAGTATTAGATTTTTCACCTACAATAAAGTTGTCAATTTCTCGTTCCTGCTGAACAGCTTTTTAATTTAATGGTAAATATTTCGGCAAACTTTATCATGCACAAAGCACGGTAAATCAAATTCGTCATTTTCAAAAAAACCCCTGGGAGCTACCGCGACATCGAACATTTTATTTTAGCTTCTCAGTTGTATTTAGTTGGAACCTGGAATCATTGTAAACAAAATTGACAAAACGGGATCCGTACGGCCACTTACGGACCTCAAATTGACCAATCACAGTGCGAGAAACCAGTCAGCCATATAATAATACGATGTACATCGTTTTCCAGAACTCCAAAGTAAGTTTTTATTTAAACTTCTAAAGTCAACTGGCATATAAACTGCCAGCTCGGTCCATTCCAATGTGCAGTTGTTTCATTTACTGTCGTTCTCTGTTGTTGGCGTCAAACTTGCTTCCTCGTTGCTTCAACTCTCGATTATATCGTTTAATCACGACAATTTCGCATTTTACTGCAATCTACGCGTGCGCATGTATTACGCTAGCTCTCTTTTTCTTAATTTCATACTTCGTAACACAGAGGTCAGCGACCTAAAAGCAAAACACTGAGTTTCTCTTTGAAAGTTGTTTGAGTCTTTAAAATCTTTTTTATCCTAAAATTTATCATGACAAATTTAGAGTATTTGTTAGTTAGAAAGTACATCGGCTCACGTTTTGCTAATACAATTTTTTGATAGCTAAAAGACGGTTAAACGAGGATTAGAAATTTCCCCGTCCTTAACAATTTGCCAGTTGGTTGGTGGTTTACGCGTCTAGTCAAATACCCAAAAAGGTTTAACCAGTTTAATTTGCAACTTAAAAATAACAAAATTTTTTAGGATCCGTTTATCTGTGTACAACGATTAAAGAATATTAGTCAAGTGGTTAGCCTAAACTGTAGTTCTTATTAGGGACTTTGTAGGTTCGACAACGAGTACGAGTACGAGTTTTCCCATTCATCATATGCGCGTGCGAAGAAATCACGCCATCTCGTTGTGTTGAAAAAATCCGTAGTCAACGCGCCGGATTTTTATGAAAATCTCGTTGTAAACACAACGACGACGACGAGATTTTGGAAACACAACGAGCGGGTGTGATTTTTTTTTTTTTTTTGCTGTCTTGTTAGGGTCGTTCAGTGCGAGCCGTACTTTTACTTTGTAAGCTATTAATTGACTTCGTTAACCTTGAGACACATTTGCAAAATTTATTCTTTCAATTTGTCGTGGCGGTTGGACGATACGGGCCCCTTTCATTTCCAAGCACTGCCAAGGTTAAGTTCGTCTGGCAAAACAAATAAATGTCCTCCTTTCCTATTCATTGTTACTATTACTCTTGATTTAGTAAGTGCTCATAGTATGAGGCTATCAGTATTAAATTTGTTGTTCTAAATACATTCCAAAACCTTTATTTCAACAGCCGCACAAGACAGAAGAAGATTACTCTGCTTTGAACAGAGAATGTAGATGTAGGAAACTGAATGAAAATAAAATGCGGTTATTAAACCAAGTCGTATTGCTTTGTTAGTATTAATATTTGCTTCCGATAGCAATCTTAGCAAACAAAATTCATTTAAAAAGTTTTTTAGTCACTTGTAACACTTTACAGAATGGTCTACGATATTTCAGTCTTAGGAAAACAGAGGGTCCGTAAGCGACAGGCGCAAGTAAGCTTTGTCAGTGTGAGACCTTTTGAGCTAGAGATTCACTTCGATTAGTCCTTCAGTGGTGAACTGAAAGTCTGTTTTCGCCCTCGCCTGATATGTGCGGGTGGAGGTGTCTGAAATATTGAGTGCAGGAACATTGCCTTTGAGTAAGAATTTGTAAAATGGAGATTGCTTGGTCGAAACATTAAACAAAGAGATTCGTTCAGCTAGATCACTGCTTTCAGACCATCAGTTGGATAAGTGTTAGTTCGATAATATAAAGCTAAGAAAACGAGTTGCGAAAACTGTAGTTTAAAAATCGAAAAAGATCTGCGAAGAACCGGAACCGGTTAAGCTGTTAGTAATGTTTTGCGATTGCTTCGAAAATCTTACATGAGCTGTAAAACAGATCTTAGTCAAATTTAGATGTTCGAGTACTGCATTGTTCGCTGCAAAACTTTTAAGTTTAAGTTTTTATTGTTTAAAAACAACATACCTTCTACTAAACCTTCTTTGTTTTCTCTTTTTTCAAAATTCCTTTCAATCACAAACACTTTCAAGAAGTGAAAAGCCGAGTAACCAATAATTTAGAGCAAAATTACTTAGCGCTGATTGGTCACTGGTATACTTCGAAAGTTAAAAAAATGATTAAAAACGCCTGAGAAACATTTTCCTAAAATTTTTGAGAATTTCCGAAGATTTCGAACGTTTCCGAATACCTCCGAAGACTTTCCGAATTTTTAAAAAAAAAATCATTAAAAATCCGACAATACGATTTCAAACCTCTTCGGAAGATTTCTGAATAATGTTTTCAGAGATTGCAAAGATTTCATTAATTACATCTTCAGCAATTTTCGAAACTTGGGGGAAATGAGTTAAGTTTCGTGCAACGCTTTCTCGTGGGATACCGCGGAGAATGAAGAATTTTGCGTCACGGGCAATTTTGGAAAATTTGAAAACACTCTTGAAATTAGTCCTTAATTTTACTCGGCCCCATGCGATTACCTTACAAACAAACCTTCTCGATTGACACATAAGGGAGTTGTACCAAGACAAAAGGAAAATGTTTCTGTTAGTCATGTTGTGCTGCCTAAATTCAATATGACAAGCTCGCTTTTTGGTAAAACAAGCAAGTAAAAGAAAACAGGTATCACGATGTTGAGTTGAATCAAGAAACGAATTACATAAAAGAGATGATTTCGCATGAAAATACGATTTTAATGTCGTTTTCTTGTTTGTTAAATCTTTTGTTGTTTCTGTTTAATTTGAATTTTGTTTTCGCTCAAACTTACAATATGCACTTTAAACCCCGAACGATTTTGTAATCAAACTTTAGTAAATTTTTGCGGAACGGCCCAGATCAAGTGGCCAGAGTAGTTACAATAAATTACAGAAGGTACGTGAGTGAAAACTCCGGTCCAGTGAAATATGTTTGTTCCTAGTAAAAAATTAAGGCGACTCCTTCTTTCTGAACAGTATCTATTACGTTTCCGAGATCCACTTGAAACTATTAAAAAGGTTTTCAGAACTGTATACTATCCAAATTATGTTAATGTGATTTTAATAAACTGCTGTGATCTAAGTTTTAGTTAGGAATCAAAACACAAGGCTTGAAAATTAAATATAAAGACTCCCTTCAATAGGTTCACGGGTTTGCGAAGCCTTCGAAAATGCTTCAGAAACATTCCTTAGAAGTTTGCGATTTAAAAAGCTAAGTATAATTACTTTTACAGAACTTCGTCACGTATATAATATATAGGCAAACTCTACTACACTGCTCCCTACACCTTTAGCATTACCTCTCAGAGACTGGATTTTTTGCATGGAGCACGGCCGTTCATTTTAAGCTTCTAATGTTTTTAAATGGTTTTGGACATACTTTGAAGAATTTGGGTAAACTCTTAAAGCTATGTCTTAAAGAGATTACAGTAAGGATTCTTGAAATCGGAGTACCTTTTCTGTGTCACAGGATCGGAAAAGCCCAACGTTACGTTACACTGAATAAAGGTGGCCTGAGATGACGTTTTAGTCGAAAGTGTGGTATGAAGTTTTTAAACCACGAATATTTTGTAAAATTTTGTTTTAAATTTAGATTTTACCGGCAATTTGATATGTTTCAACAAAATTTTTAAATTTTCAATGTTCGTTTCTGTCTTTCTTATTTTGACTTCTCAAGCTGTTTCTTAAACCCTGTAGCTGTAAAACTGTTCACTTGTAAAATTACAAACAACGAAAAGATAAAATATAACAAAAAATATCTGGTTCCCCTTCACCTGAGTTTACTTTGCTGTGTTTGTATGTGTACGATTTCATGTCTGACATGCTTTCTAGCACTTTGTTGTTTCAGTTGTGTTAAAAGCCAAAAACTGTCTGAGCAAATCAAGACTGTTTTAACCTTTTTAGACAGTTTTGTTTATAACTTATGAGTTACAATATCTGCGCTATTTGTTTTGGGTGTCGGTTTCACTTCTCATCATAACTTGTTTTACTTTTTGTCAAAATAACTCGGGAAATCGTGATGATTTCAAAGTATTTATACAGGTTTACCAAGTCGTACCAGTTTCATCAAAAATCATCAAAATTTTTTTATTTTATTAAGCTGAGGTAGATTAATTGCGAACTGTACAATAGGTACACTAAAAATTACACCAAACCATCTTAGGTCCTCTTACATGGAGCGAGTTGTCCCGGCAAGCTGGGTTTCCCCATCTCTATTGTGTTTTGCCATTTCGTTTACATGTAGGCGAGCTATCCCAGCTTGCCGAGTTTCCCATCTTTGCGGGCCGGGGCACCTGGCAAGCCGAGACAACTTTAGTGCATCTAAAGGCATACAGCCGAGATATCTCGACCAGGCGGGACAATGTTAATGCATGTGTAAAGGCATACAGCCGAGATATC
>JAOBRD020287554.1:0-22649 GCA_027575215.2 Hydrozoanthus sils | reverse complement strand
GATTCAAACCATGGACGGAGATATCGGAAGAAACATGAGGAAAAGTGGCCACAAAGCGCGCTTTAGGTTAAGTCCCGTCTTAATGTAAATAGATGTTCATATATAGTTGTTCTAGAGCTAGCTCTTAACTTTTCTTATGTAACCAAGTTGTAACTTGAGAAGACATTATTATTATCATTATTATTATTATTATTATTATTATTATCATTATCATTATAAAAAAGCGTACATAATAGTGTTTGATCTTTGAGAGTTAAAATCATGCACGCTTTTTTTTATGTTCAAACCCTTCATATTAGGTAAGAGAAAATTAATGTAAACGATTCATATTTCACCCTTGTTTGGCTTTCTTGAGTAATAGTCCCTCAGGGCAGTACAGCATTTTACTGCTCACTCATTTAATACGGAAAAGCACTTTGAGCGAACCGACGTACAATTGATATTTCTGTTAAACACACTGTACCCTAGTAAAAACTGTTAAATTTTTTATACCATTTTAAAGTCGAGAAACATAAGTGGACTCCAACGTGAAACACTCTTCAACAAATTTAGACTGCATAGAGTTAAAGTGTTTACCGGAAACACGGACAGACGCATTGTGGGTTGTTTATATGGAGTGTCTTTGAAAACAACTCATGTTTGTCACGATAATGAACTAGATAATCTCGATTCGGATGAGCATATTGACAGGTAAGTGCGTGAGTGCTGATACGAAAGTTCTTTTTGTTCTTACTTAGAACATGAACTTATATGTTTGAAAGATTTTGTCTTAGTAGGACTCTTCTCGCTTATTTAGATTGTGAACTTTTCTCAGCCTTTGCAAAACTAAGACACTAAATGAATGCTTCTTTTGACACAGAATTTAAAAGATCAAAATGAAATAACAATAAAGGACAAAAAAACAGTTTGTTCATAATTACAAGTACGAGGAATTGGAATTCTCTCTCCAGTCTTTCTAAGAGATGAACAAATTTTCGAGAGCCATTTAATTAATGAAACGAAAAGCTTTCAAAAAAACTTTGATCGGAACCAAAAACTTAAATATGAAATTTCGACTTCCAAAAAGGGCACTGGCGGAATAACGAATCAATTCTGGTGGGAGTCATGAGTCGTTCACTTTGAAAGCAAAGAATCGTAAGCAGCCAAAACAGCCAAAGAATCATGTCTGTGTAGATTATTTTCATTTGGAACATTGGAATGTAGCTCATTAATCACTAGAGTGAAATTGCGTTTGATAAACCAACATAATCAGTTTAGAATATTCGAGAATATTCAATTTGGGTTCCTTTTGATGCTCCTCCCTGCGAAGTTCCACGAACCGCTTATCTCTTCCTGTTTTGGTATCGTTAAAACAACTTGCAAATTTAGCGTTTGGCTTTCTCATTACTAGAGAAACGTCTGAATATCTACACTATCTTTCTAATTATGCTGCTCGAAAACTTCAAAAAATATTTACATGCAACAGGAACTTTATCAAGCAAGGAAACAAACACATCCTGAGCTCCTTTATCTGTTTAGCATATTATACTGAGTTAAATTTCCTTCACTGGATAGTTAATTAACTATTCTAATGCATTTGGATTTCACGAGAGCTGGTATAACACGATGACTGAACGCTCAAGTGATATGCTCGGTCTTTTCTAAAGCTAAAGATACGAGCTAACTGCGGGATTATCAAATGTTAGATTTTGGAATTGTTTACTACGCCAGCATTTTTTATGGTTACTTCAAACATTCACGTGTATCATTTCAATTTCTTTTTTATAATTTTTCAGAAATTTGCACATTATAACGTTTCTTTTCAACCATTTCGGCGAAGACAGCTAGTTCTAACTAATCTAATTTAAGCCTGATCTAGCTGCTATCCAGTGAACCTTGTTTTTGTATAAATTATTTGCTGAACAACAGCTGCCTCTCTTCTCTCTTTTATGACTTCCGTTCTTTGTGCCACGCAAATGTTGCAGTTCACACTAAATGTCGACCGATATTCTAGGGTGTAAAGCTAAAGTGCAGCCAAAGACTTATAGACATTGAATCTTACTTCTAATCTTTTTATAAACGAGTTGCTAAGAAATATCGAATGCACAAAAACTGAAATATTCAAAACATGGCAAATATAAAGAGAGACATTCAAAACATTGGAAATAAAAAGTAAACTGTGCCATTTGGTCTGGCGCCTTTTTACAGTTTACGGATGCCTTCGGCAAGGAAATCATCGACTTTCTGTCCGTTTTAACTTTTTAACGTTTGAACTTAAAACAGGTTCTCAACAAATTTAAGACTAGAATTTATGCAAAAATTTTAATTTTAGCAAAATTTATCCTGGTGTGACTACATACGAGTACAGAAATCTATGACTCCTTCTCGCTTTAGTTCTTTTGAAAATCTGTTTTCTCTTATGGAGATCGACTAATTGGTTTCTGTCGGCAGGATGAAACTATTCGAAACCCTCCAAAAGAACTAATCAATTTTAAGAAAAATATAAACAAAGACTTTGCTTCTTTTTCTCAGCTAAATGGAATTTTTTGATGGACATAGGAAATGTGCGGCTGATTTCTGTCGACAAGATAAAACGAATCCGATTGTCCAAGGAAACATTTTACAAATCTACTGCAGACTTCCAATAGGATGAAATTACTATGCATTATAACATGGACGGAATTTTAAAAAAATATTGTTTGACTTAGCAAGCGGCTAAAGTGGCGGTCTTTTAAGACTATAAGACTTGAAAAATATAAGGACCATTTGCAGTTAGAACCGTTGACAATAGACTGATAAATAGGAAATTAACGTGTCGAGACAGTTGCTTATTTCATTTTTATCTAGACAGTATTTTGATTAATAAACTGAGCTGTTAAACAAGTAGGGTTTTTTGATTTAAATTGCTCTTATTTTCTATACACTGGCAATGGTACGCTAAAAAGGAGCCTTAGGTAAGTTTGCAACAGGGTGAGTCAGTTGTATTAGTTTGCTTGCTATGCAAATTTGTTTTGATTAAATAACGGAGTTGAAACTCATAAATGGAATACGAAAACAAGAGCTACTATACTAGAAAAAGGAACTGCTTTGATAGTTATTAATCAAGCTTAAATCTGCTTTGTTGGCGTGATAAATTTGCATGTTAAACGAGTAAATTAGAAATAGAATTCTCCATGTGCTCGACAAAAAACATCTAAAAGGTAAAAACTTTTGAAAAAAGGGTTTCAAAAGTACAAAACTTTTTTATTCAACTTGATCTGTTATAAAAAATTACACATTTTCAAACGAGTAATTGCCTATCAACTAATGGAAATTCAAAAAGGTTTCACAAAACCGACCATCCTACACTGCGCAACACCTACTGAAACTGGGTTCGCATCATTCGAAATACAGCTGTATATGCTTCCGAAGTGAGCAATATGAAGTAATATATACTTGTAGTATTATGTGATAAATGATGCTCAGACGAAGGGTTAACGCTCGAAACGTCAGCTTTTCCCATCACCTCACGGCGACGATAATTTCTTTATCACATAATACTACAAGTTCATATTACTCGCCGACGCATTCAATAGTTTTTTTAAAACTATATACCTGAAGTAATATATAGTTTCACGAACTTCTTCAGTTTTTCAATGACGTTTAAGCTAAAACATTTTGCAAGCTTCCCAGGGCCGAGTTGTTAAAAGGCCGATTGGTCGAAGTTAGCGCTAACCCCGGGTTAATTCCAACCTTGCAGAGACTGATTGACAAGTTTTTTTTCCATAGATAATCTAAACAGTATGTCATAAGAATCCTAACCCTCTAATCCTCAGAGAAGAAATTACTGCTTGAAATCTGACTTAATTAAGGTTAAAGTTAACCAGCTTTTGAACATCCCAAATGCCACCCAGAAGTTCTATGAACTTATTCTTTAATAGAAGAAACTCAACCGAAAAAATTTGCAGCATAATCTTAATTTACACGTACTAGACCTGAGGCAATATATGGTAAACGCCAAAAAATGACAGTTTATTGGATATGAATTGCGAGTTAGTAAATATGAACAAAAAACTGGCTTTGATTGCTGTGACTATGCCATTTGTCAAGAGCCTTCTTTTTTTCAGCAAATGCCAGGAAATTTCCGAGGACAATATCAAGCTGCTTGCTTTCTAAAGATTTTTTGAGCAAATAAAAAAACGAATTATACAAATAGTCTTAGAAATTAAGATATCATTCATGATTTATGGCGGCTTCGCAGCATAGAATATTCAGAGCGCTGGTCAACGCATATGTGAATGAGTCAAGAACAAAAAATGGAAAAGCCAAATTGTTTTTTTTGGTTGAATAGCTACTAACTGCAATACGTGTTCAAGTTAATACATTGAAAAGAATTTTATGCTAGTGAATGCACGTACGTTGAATGTTAATTGTGTTTTAATCTAAATCATATAGAGAGCTTTTCTAATTCTTTTAGAAAACGATTTCCTCAAGTTTCTCGTGTTTGTTATTTTCAGTTGGAGGAAAATATATTGGGTTTTAATCGCAATAGTATATAGAGATTTTCTTTTTCTTTTTTATATAAGACGACTTTTTCAACTTCCTCGTATTTTTATTGATTTAAAAAAAAACTGTATTGTGTTTGAACTAATGTAATGTATAAAAATTTTATTTCCTATGTATAAGCCTTCTTCAAGTTCCTTATGATTTTTGTTTTCTAGAAAAAAAAATGCTGATTATCCTTTGCTCTATTTTTATTCAGATTGTGCAATTAATTTTGTGGTTTTCAACTGTAATATAAACAAAACTTCGTACATATAAGCCTTGTCTAACTTTTTCCATCTTGAAATGTATTCATATATTTTTATCAACAGGTATTAAATTTAGTGAGCAGTTTCATTGCCTTTAACGATGTCGTATGACAAAATCCCCTTTTGCGAAAGCGCATTAACAAATTGCTTGTAATTTTAAGAAAAAGGCGATAAAACATAAAAGCTAGCTGAAGTGTCACCCGCAGTGTTGTACAAATAAAAGGCGACGAAACTAATCGAATATAGATTATATGCAAAATGATCCGAGATTGACCAGTAGGTTTAATCGTAGCCTGACATTATTAATAAGCAGCTGTTTTTGTATGATCCTCTACAGCACTTTGGTCTTTTTCGCCCCTTAGAGACCTAAAACCGGAACTGATCGAGGCTCACTGTTAACGATCAAGCATATTTTGTTTGATTCTGAGCCTTTTTTTATGTCCGCAGAAAGATGCCTGCTACAGCTACTCCAGCATTCAATGAGTCGACGAGTACAACTTCACCATCCATCGAAGCCGCACCCTGTTACTTGCACGACTCTGCGGCAACACAATCAGGACGAATCCTTGTCTACAGTGTCATGATCTTAACCTCTTTGATAGCCAACTGCCTGGTTCTGGCCGTGTTCAAGAACAACAAGAAAATGAAAAAACCGATAAACTATTTCATCATAAACTTGAGCTGCTCAGATCTTTTCATAACTGTAGTTTACATGCCTCGAGTTCTTGTAACGTTTGCAGTCGGCTTCGAGTGGAGTTTGGAAGGACTCTTTGGGACTATCTCGTGCAAGCTCGTCCCTACTTTGTATGAGACAGCAGTGACGGTATCAATACTAACAGTAGTGGTTATAAGCTTGGAGCGCTATCTTCTCCTCGTCTTTCCTCTGAAAAGAGTGATCGACGTTCGCGCAGCCAAAGCCATTATCACAGTATTATGGGTGGTTGCAGTAATGTTCCGCTGGCCAATAGCATATGGTATAAAACTTTATCGTGACAAGGGCAAAATGTTTTGTCATCTACGTCTAGACGATGTATATGGAGAGGGATCTGAAAAACTGTATTACAATATCATCCTAATCACCCTTTATGCTATACCACTTTCTCTCATATTCATCTTCTATTCAATCATTGTCATCACCTTGCGAAGAAGGAAGTCACCCGGAAAGGGGATGAGACACGAAGTCGACAACCAAAAGAAGAAAAGAGACCTCAGAATGTTGAAAATGGTGATGGTAGTCATAGCAGTGTTTGTCGTTTGCTGGTTACTATATTTCATTCGATTTATCATTCTAAGTTATGGTGTCAAGTTGTCGAGGCCCTGTGATTTGCTATTCGCAAGCAACCTTCTGGCTCACTCGAATGCTGCCATTACCCCGTGTCTTTACTTCGTGTTTAATGAAAATTACCGGAGAGGTCTGCAAAGTCTACTGGGACCGTTTCTTCCTGAATGCTTTGCGACTAGAGGTCGGACCATGAGCATCTCTGATATATCGGAAACTGAAGGAAGACGAGGCGCAAATGAAATAAGCCAAGCAGTAGACACGTCAAATGACAAGAAGACTTCCATCCAGATGATTTCTTTCAAGAAAAGCTAAAATGAATAAAGCATTATTGACAACCTCTCCAAGATCATTTTGACTCCATAGGTAAAATAAACTGTTTGGCGAGAAAAAAAGGCGCAAAATGTTCAAAATATATAAAGTATAATCATTAGCTTGGTAATGTAAAATACTTGATAATCGAACGTGTATTTCTAATTAGAATATTTAATTCAGTGTATGCTATAGATGAGCGTAGAAGGCGAGTACTAATCAATACATTTTAGAAAATTGAGAAACTAATTAATGCTTGAATATTTGATACTTTTCGTAAAAAATGTATTTTCCTTCTCTTAGTCCGCGAATGCAGGTATTAGATTGTGTCAGAATTTAAACACGAAGTCAAGTTATTTTATATTGCATTATATTGTTATTAAAATTTTACTAATTCTCGAGTTGAGAAGAAACTCTAGAAAAACGTCGCTGCATTTGACATTAGAATCAAGCTAACAAAGTAACTTGGTAGAACTGTACCTTGAAAGTAGAACCTATTTTCCTTGTTTATTTTTCATTGATTGAGAGCCACGTGCACCCTTCTGAACAACAAATCATCTTCTATAGCTTTCTTTTTTTTTCAATACTGTTAGGTTAGATAAAACTCGACAAGTTTAAGTTAACTATTCCTCATCCAAATGAAACGCCATTTTGCCTTTTTTAGCCCAGTGGAGAACATCCTAACGATGAGTGTCTATTACAAGACGTTGTGAATAGATTAAAGCATCTGATACATCTTAGAGCTTGTGTTTTCATTTTTCTATGCAGTTTGTTTTATCAAAAGAAAAAGCCCCAGCGATTCTTTGAAGTTTTTAAAAAAAATGTTTTAAGTATTAATAGAACAACGAGAAATTATGAACCTCTGAAGAATTTGAATATTCTACTCTAAGTTATTCGAGTGTACTGTCATAGAATAAGTTATTTGAATATATTTATTGCTAATCACAAAATTATCTAAAAGGTAAAACAAGGTTCTAAGGACAAGATCTAAGCGCCTTGTTAGCTCATAAATGTAAGGTCGAAAGCCTGTGGCTGATTGAAAGGTCGTTGGCTTGGTCCCTACAATTCCTTCTGGATATCTCCAAAATAGAAACTGTTAGAGTTTAAAAGCTAAATAAAGACGAATAATAAGGCTTAAAAATGCGTGAAAATGAGTTGTCTTAAGTTTCGTTTATTTTCCAATTTTTCGGGGATGAAAACACCTGGAGCTCTTTAAATTGCTTTTACGCTCTCAAGTGGAACTACCCTCAATCAGTTTCTAAATCCGCACGCGAAAACTATTATGTGTTCGAAAATGGTATATATGAAATATCTGCTTTGTTAATTGTTTTGGAAGCAGTTTCTAAAGAAGCCCTTTTTTATTTTATCTGTTACCTTTGACCATGCTGAACTACTTCACTTTACTATCAGAAAGGACAATTTATTCGCTTGAAGAAAATTAAGTGTCAAAATTCTGCAGTTTCTAGAACGGTCGTATTTGTTCAACGACTCACGTTTAATTAAAATCATTATTCTATTTAACTAACTAAAAGGTTTTTGTTTGCAGCATACATCAAAAAAGACAGGTACAATATTGTTAACTGATACTGAAAGATAAATAAAAGTTTCAGCAAATCACGTCTTTCTCATCTGGATCGTTTCTCGTGTTGTTGAAATGTTTTGGATTTAACTTATTTTCCTTAGAGACAAATTTAATATCTACATGTATATATAAGTTTTGGATTTAACTTATTTTTCGTAGAGACAAATTTAATATCTACATGTATATATAGCTGTGTGGTTCCGTTTCTGTTTTTGCTTAAAACAAATGACAAAAAATTGATTTTCGGTCTATTTGACAGAAAATTACTTTTCGGTCTTTAGCCTCAATAAAATGTTGATCTTCATTCTACGCACCAACTTTATAAAATAGATTGTGTTCTATCATCGTGTATGGTTTGATTAATCTTTTTTCTGTCAGCATATTTGAGAAAACTTTGCTAACGAACATTGGCGTCATTTCAATGCAACGCCAGAAGAAAGTAGGACCGTGTTAATTGCATGACTTTTCAAAAAAACTGTTTTTGTTTTGGACCCTTGTGCGTCGTCATTCAGTACATTTGGTTGCAAATAGTTGATCAGCCTCGTCATAACTCGGAAGTTAATTTGTGAAGTTTCTTCTGCCTTGAACTGTTTCCATGACAACAAACTAAAAAAGAAAAGGAATGAAAAGGAATTTGTTATATCCTGCATGAGCCACGTTCCTTGAAAAGGACCGAAGAAAATGTGGTGCATACACTAAGAAGCATTTAAAAATGTTCAACTTTTGATGGATTAGGAAAAGTATCAATGGCAGCTTACTCCACGTGCAAAGTGGTTTGCAGGAGGGACATTTTCAAGAAAGTTGCTTGACTCTGATGTGCATTTTTCAATTAAGCGTCTATGTGTAAAGGACTTAAGTTTTCTTATGTTGCAAGATATTTTGAGATGAAGTAAGAGACGGTCATGACAGTGGGCAGGAGGCAGTGGGCATTTTCCTGATAAACCCTCCATTTGAAGGTGTTTTCTAAAACGTAAACATGAAGTTTGCCAAAAGCTTACTTGTTCATTTTATGATTTTTATAGTTTACCAACCTATAACTTGTTTCCATTAGTGACAGCAAAAGTCCTAATAGTCCTTTCCTCAGGATTTTGGAGCGGCTTTGCTGGTTGGCGGCCAGGTCCAACAGTCCAGCATAACTACGAACTATGCCATAGAGCTTTTTTGGAAAGGAAAAAGAGAAAAAACATTGTAAAAAAAAAAAAAAACCGTCAAGAACACGGCTGGTCATTGAGCTAATACCGAAGCAACGTAAGTCTAAAGAACAACAGTGTAAGACTCCAAAAGGCTTGTAGTGGGCCGTGACCAGAGGCAAACGGAAACTTAAAAGACCAAGAGGCGTAAGCAAATGGAACAAGACCGGTCTATACAAACAGACCTCCTGGTCCACAGGATGGAAGAGGTACAAATAGCTTGAACATGCATCACACATACAACAATAACTAGAGGCCTCATCAAGTCCAGAGTGATTAAACGTTGAGGTGACACAGAAGCACTTGCTCCTGGGCCACCATCCGGTTGCATTTGAAGTAATTAAAAGTTGCGCTTGGGCAGAGATCTTTGGGTAGTGAGCCACTGAAGAACATAATTGCTACACCAAGGAAACATTTGACGAGTCTTTTTTACTTGCATTAACTATTATGTTCTGCAGACCTTTACTCAGTTTATTCACAATATTCGAGCTTTCGTTTTAGAAATAATTTATACATCACTATGAAAGCATCAAATGAATTTTTGTCAATGAGTTTAGTTTGAATGGTGATCAGGCCAATTTTCATATTTTTCCATCTCAATAAAAAGATCTAGAGACTAGATCGTCAACTTGCTTAATTAAATTTCTACATTTGGATTTATATAACCGGACTATACAAACTAAATGAAAAACGACATATGTAATACGGTGCAAAAACAATGCAACTGCTATTGATGTCTCCACTTAAGATTCAAGAAAGCTGTTTAATTGGGCCTATTCCGGAATAGGAATATATGCATGGAATAAAATCTTTCCCCGATTCTTGTAGCTGTTTTTCCTGCGAAGTTACAAATACTGAACATTTGCCAGTGACAAAACTCTTTTGAATTTTGAATTTAAATAAATATTTCATCGCCCTGACAATCTGGAAGAAATTTCAAAATTATATTCTTAATCCGGAATAGTTGGAATAGGCCCAAACGAATGCACCCTTAAGATTGTAGGTTTCGTGGATGCTGGTTGCATTTGTTGTTGCGGATGCCGGCTGCAATATACAAAAGTTTTTCTCGATGCCTTGTCAGTGGTTGTCGAATCCCGATCGCTGTGATGCTAACAAAATTGTGGACTCTGGATGGTGGATGCCCTTACGTGGAGTGATTTCATTTCAATGCCAAAACTTGCATTCGTCTATGGTTATCAAGAGTCTTGACTCAGATCATGGTCTTCGCTAGTATCACAAGAGGTCCAGGAATACCTGGCAAAACGAGGTGGAGCAACAAGCAAACACATGCCCTATCATCCATTGGCAATGGTAAGGTTTAAAGTTACAGTGCCATTTTCAGGAAATCTGTTTACCTTGCTCTTAAGTCTAATGCCTAACTCAAAATGGTTCCTTGTTCTTCTCGGCGCTCTCTACTCCATAAGATCACATCTTCGAACATTTAGCTATTTACTCCAAATGAGAGGTAATTTAATGTTAAGTCGTTGACAACACTGTTACTCTCCTCTGGGCCATTCACGCTGGTTGGTTTGTTATAACAAACAAGAACGGACCGTTTGTGGATGGATTAGACCTGGTCTACGTCACCCCGATGTACGGACACGTAAACTCCAAGGTTGGAGGAGTACCAACTGTTTTTCTATACGGGGGCTCACCGCTGTCCGCCCAAACGAACACAGAACCAAGAATCGAAAGTATATATCGAGAAAAACTATGCAAGCTCAAGATTAGAGTTCATCCGCTGCACCGGCTTCTCGACTTAACTTGATACAAAACGCAACATTTCAAGAAATCGAGCCTCGTTCCACGAACCAAGCAGCTGAGCTCCGATCAGTTCTTCCCGTCAAGTGAACCACAATCCCGTTATGGATGGTAGTAGAGACTTTAAGCAAATCGGTACGGAGGGTATCTACTACGGCGACCGAAAATAAAATGTTTGAAAAAGTGTCAATGCGCATGTGTAACGCGAGGATTTCATCCCGTACGACGTTCGTAGACTACGTTCAAATGTCAGATTGAAAGTAGTGTCTAGTGCGTTGAAGTTTCTTGAGAGGATTTTGTCAATTTTGTCTTTAAAAACAGTCGGAGTTTGCAGAATAATAATTTTCAAGTTGTTTTGACGCCATTGTTTTTTTTAAGTTCATTTTGCCCATTTTTGCCTTTCAATATTTTAACGTTTCAAACTCCCGGGTTTGTCTGTCTATTCGATCGATGACGATGGCATCTGATGGTCAAAAAGCCAAGGAACTGTCGTGGGTATAGCTTGTTTTCCAACAAAATTAGAATGTCTGTTTACTGCATAACTTACCAAAAACTTGTATTTTGAAACGATAACTGAAAATACTTGTTAGTACTTTCTGCGAATTCGTGAAAGGCGTGTAAAAGCTGACAGACAACTGTAAACAGCAGCTACACTTTTAAAAAGCCTATTCATGATTTATCATTTATTTTACTGTGTTATAGAACTAGAAAGATCTTTTTCAAGTTGTTTCTCAGTCCAGTTAGATTAGCGTTTTTGACATTGTAATTGCATGCTTTAGTAAATTTTTCTGTACATTTTAAGGCGAATGGAAAGGAGCGCCAGACATGACATGGCTTAATTATCATAATCGAACTCGCCACAAGAACTGTACGGTATATCTAGATTTGTCGGCTAAAATTCGTCGTACAACAAAACAAACTCCTCGTTTGAGATGTATTTGTCATTATACGCCAATGAAACCAGGTCCTGAATTTCTCTCAAAGAGGCCATCTTCATTTCAAAATAAATTTTAGAATCTTGTTCCTCTTATTAAACCCGCCGTACTCATTGTAATGTTTATGTCTACTTAACTATGTTAAAATTGGCGCCGGTCATAACATACTCGTCCCATTCTTTTTCGGCTATAGTAGCCGTAGCAGTGTCCTCCGTAGTCGTTGCTTAAAGTCCCTAGCGATGCTGCAGACTGATCCTTCATCGGATTAAGGACTTGTGTTAGAGCATTCACACATCTGGAACAGGTAGGGATAAAATGACTTTTACTTAGGGCGAACCGGGTAAAATGACTTTTTTACTTAGGGCGAACCGGTGCACCCGGCAAGCCAAGAAAACTTTAGTGAATGTAAAGGCATACAGCCATGATATCTCGGCCAGGCGGGACAAGTTTAGTGCATTTAACTTTAGGCATACAGCGAGTAATCTCGGCCAAGCGAGACAAGAATTAACATGCAGTTGTTGACACACGTGACAGACGTAACTATTCCCGCTTTGTTCCGCGAACAATGCTATATGGCAAAAAGGGGAAGTTTATATATTCTAAATCTGCAGGAATGGAGGAAATTGACTGCGTTCAACGAAAGTCCGGAACTCGTGTGAACTGGGCGATGTCACGAAAAATAATCCACGCGTAAGTTGTCTCGGCTAGGCGGGATGACATTCTTGTATGTTAATGCCAGCTTATCATCGCCCCAGCAAGTCGAGATATCGGGACAACTCTCGCTCCATGTAAAGAGGCCCTTAGACAATCTGTTCTGAACCGCGGTTACATTCTTGCATGTGGTTGCATTCTTGTCATTTAAGTTTCCGCCATTCTTTTTGTTTTTTGCATTCTTAACTGAGTTTCTAGTTCGTAAAAATTACATTATACTGGTCTTAGACAATGCAACTAAAACTCGGTGTGAAGATTTTGCTTGTTTTTGTTTGAAAATATACCATTTGAGTTTGTTTATTCAGTTTCTCGTGCAAAACCAACGATTATTTTTTATTTTTGCTAAAAATTGTTTTGTAAAATGAGTTTCATACTTTAGGTGATTGAACAGCTTGGTTTAAATGCATAGAAAAAAACCAAAGCAAAAAAGTTAAAACCTAGTTTATTTTGCAAGACTGATTTTACTGGCTAAAGCTTCTTAAAGCTTAAAGCCAGATTCGATACGGTCAGGGTTTCGACTCATAGCTGAAAAGAAATAACGACGCAACTTTGCGTCTTTTTTTATAGAATTTGAATACAGAGTATTCCCGACGTTAGGTTCGTGGTTTCCATCGCACGCTATCTTCTCCATTAATAAAGCTCTTCTTCGTTTATAACGGTTGTTATGAGAGCAATACAAAAGAAAACGTTCAAATCAGCCAACGAAAATAAAAAAAAAACGTTGATCGATTGCTCGGATAGTCAAATGCTTGATTCAAGAAAACTCCAAACTCCTACAGTTTGCTTCTGGCCGGAAGAGAGAACTTTGAAGTCGATTTGTTCAGCCGATTTCGAGCTGTAGTGACAAAGATAAGATGCCGTTAACAAAATAGACGGACTTCAGGTGACGAAATGTTTACAAACAAACCCTCACTGAAACTCGCTTGTACATATCTCGAGTCACAAAGGCGGTGTTGTGCCCCAATAGTTCACATAGCATAAATTATTGATTTAAATATTTAAAGTTTGTTGCGTGTTTATAAAAGATGGTATTATCCAAAAACGATTCTAATTACAAGCAAATTTTTAAATCTTTCTGTAATCGAAAAGTGGTTTCACCGATTTATCTTTTTTACAATTACCATATATAGCTATCTAGAAAGGATCGTGTTTTAAAGTTTGTAACAATAGGTCGTTTGTGTTTAAATTAATCTAAAGCACAATCGATCGCTTTTATATTTGAATGTCAACCAGAAGGCTCTCATTGTCTGAAGCAAATTTTGCTCCAGTTAAGCAGGCGAGCAGCATCACTGTAAAAAAAGTTCCTTTTTGTAAACTAGGCGTTTCTTCCATACCCACGCAGTTGTTCTTCTTCAAGAGTTTCCCCACTACGGTCTAGAAAATTATCCAACTTAGTGTCAGAAACTAAAATTCAGCTGTTGACAACGCGCCAAAATGTTATACCTACTCTATTATTCAGAAGAAAAAGTTGATACCGCTTCTGGAGACGGAGAGATTTTAACCCCAAATGAAATGTTGTACAGAAAGTGAAGTTTGCGTTTAGGTTCGTGGTTATCATCGCATGCTATCTTCTCGATTCAGTTTTTAGCGTTATAAAGGGCTGTTGAAAACTACACTAGGCGCTTTTTGAAGAACAAGTAAAGTCGAGCGAGACTTATTGTTCTTAATTTTTTGGCGATTTGACTCCCCAAGTCGTTCTTAAAATTGTTCTTAGTTTAAATGTAATAAAAACTAAGCCAAGCGGGTATTGGAGTACATAAATGTATCGGAAAACGAATTGTAAGGAACAAACTCCAGGGCAAGTGTACACATATTGGTGACATTAAGGCGGTAGTTGTCTGCTCTGGGAGTAGTTTTAACATCGTGAAGGCAAAATATTGATCATCAATCTACCTTTACAATAACGAATCTTTGCCGTCGTTTAGAGATTCGATAACGAGTTCATCGGCTTTCCAGTTTCGTATGAGTTTGACGTTTGTCGAACAAAACCAAAGCCATCACGCAAGGTATTCAGAAACGAAATTGTTTATCGAACAACAAAAACAAACACGCCTTCTTACATCAAAGTTTAAACTGTTCAAACGTTCTGGCTTGTTTTATAGTCTTCGCTGAAGCAGCTAAAATCAAACTCTTTAATTTGATTCTTGCGTTTGCTTCTAGTTCGTGAAGTGCCCGATTTCTGATTTGTTAGTGAGATCAAAATATTTTTTAAACGAAGCTTCTTAAATTAATGAACTATTTTATTTAAAATTAGTTAGCAAACGGGAAGAGTTTCTTTTTGCTTTTATTCATTTTGGAAAGCAGCGATAAATCCGTGTAATGCAACCATTCGCTGCTCAATTTCTCATAGACCGCCAAGTACCAGACTTAAAATTCAGCCTATATCATTTACATATTGAGTAACCAACCAAAGATAAACAACATCGCATATATTTTTTTAGCCCGATTTATAAAGGCCTGCCACTTAAAAAGAGAATACTTGCTACATATAGTCCATTAATGTTCTCGAAGTGGAAAGAAGTTGCGATAAAGATGAAAAACATTTAGTTTCCCGATTGATTGTTTTTCTTGCGTATATATGGTGCACGTGATGCTCATTTCCCGCTGTATAGACATAATTGCTTCTTTGTACTGCCCACACTTAAATTGTTACCAAAATGTTTTGGAACGGGAAATGAGAGAGTATCCGTTTTGTTATGATTCATGCATCTTAGCTGAATAAAGTGCACATGTCATACAATGTCAAATGACGTTTTATGACTCGACCAACACCTGTCGACTACCTCGAATTGTTTTCAAATTCTCTTTAGGGAAACAAGCATTGGGCCTGTTGATTTTGTTTACAACTTTGTTTTCTGTTTTACGTTTTTGCTTTCTCTTTCATGTTATCGCTTGCCCTAAGTATTACTTAATAAGATAAATCTAAATCAAAAATACATATGGTACGCAAAATTATACCACCTGATTCTAGTTCTATATAAGCTTTCAATTTAAATAGACCTGGCTTTCCATCAAGTCACATTTTAAAAAGCTAACAAAATGTTAGTTAGCTAAACAAACTATGAATTAGTACTATTTTACTATTTTGATATGCAACAAAATTCGCACGATATCAATCCAATATAATCTCCACTGAGAGGATGAGAAAAACGTTACTGATTTACGTTTGTTTTTTCATTGCTACATGATGACGAAACTTTGCTCCCTTGATTTAGTCAGTATTGCAGTTCGATTGCGTTTGATGTGGTATTTTTGAGCCCCATAATACTGTCTGCACAATGCATCAGTGTATTGTTTCTGTCACCCTCGACGCCAAAGTGTCGTAATTTTGAGCAATAATTAAATGCTTTACTTCAGATTAAATGGAAAAAAACACGTAAACACCTTTCAGAACTCGAAAGAAACTTTTTATTATCAACCAATTAAAACAACTCTTACCCAATGTATTTTGTTTTTTAGATTGAAGACATTTTCAGATTGAAGACAATTGAAATCATTATAAGAAGCTTTCTGTTTCGCAGCAGCAATCTGGCGTAAGTGCTGGTGTTTTACACCGAGGAGAGAAAGAACTTCAGCGATTTGCCTTCAGCCATCACCGACCTTACATCTCGACCTCAACTCGGCCGTGTACATCGTTCAAGTGTCATTAAAGAACAGTATTTCTACTCTGTTATAACACTTTGCACAAGAGGGTTTGATCTACACTTCTATTTTCACAGAAGAAACAGGTCTCAAGTGGACATTGAGAAAGTTGTTTTCCAAGTCAAAGCGGTAGGGTGGGTTACCTTGTCGCTTTTGGGTTTAATGTTTTGATAAATTGTAAAGTTGATGATCACGATTTTGGCGTAGCAAGCCCTAATGTGCAAGAACCTTTCTTTATAAGAAAGTAGAGTTAAAAGGTCTTTCAAGAATTGAAGAACTATAAGCAAGGAAGGCACCGAACTATTTTATTTGATCGTTGTATGTTCTTAGCTGCAAACAATAAATGCCCATTTGATGAAAAACCACACCCACACCCACAAAAAAAAAGATCATTTAAAGCTAAATTCATGGAATAGTTTTATTAATTAATCACCAAGACTTGGCGCGATCTTAAGAAAGGAATGGCATGTTTTTCAGAATCAATGAAAGTCTGCGTAATACAGTTCTATGTGTGACGGCTGTGACAGGCCTTAGAAAATGACAACCATATAAGATAAAAAGATAAATTTTTTTGTTGCAAGAAAGTAAAACGATGCGGCGGAAAAAGTTTTTGATCTTTTGCTAATCATTATAAAGTCTTCAATTGAAAACGTACTTTTTGAAAGAAAATTTTATCTCAAGTTTATATACCATCGAATGATGGTACACAAAATGACAAGCATCATTAATAATACAGTAAGCTTTTCGTGGCTTCGAGCTTTTCTCAAGTGACTACAATAGCAGTCTTCTGTCATGTATGTAACAATGACTAGATACTTCGACCGACGTAGGCTCGGGGTAATACCGCATCATGACGTTCATGCGCTATGCACAAAGGTTTCTGGTTAATTTCAGATTTGGAACGAGGTCAAGTTAAACTTGCCGAGAGTGCAAAATCAGTACGAAAAGATTGTAACCTCTTTGCACGTATTTTAGTTTCCCAGCCATTTGTTGAAGAAACATCTTAAAATATCAATTGTCGCAACTTCTTGAAATAAGGAATATTCTCCACTCTAGATATATAGTTTTTTGTCTTAGTTTACATTTATTTATATTATATTATATCATATTATATTATATTATATTTATTTACTTAATTTTTATAATTCGTTCTATTTTTTATTATTTAACTATCTTCTTTATGCGTTGATGTGTATATCAAGTAAAGAATTTTAAGCTGATTCTCTTTCCCTTGCCCAAGAACAACCTACCTCGAGTTTTATTTGTTTGGTGTTAAACAATTAGAAATGTAATTTAATTTTTTGTTTGGTTTTGAAAATATCTTTAAAAAAATACAATTCCAAATTTCTACTTTTTCAAAAACCAAAATTGAGTGAAGTACACGTACGGATATTGAACTTGACTTCTGGTCTTTTTCAGTGCATTTATGTGTACTTTAGTTTGAATAATATGACCAAGTAGAATATTCGCTTCTGGATCTACATCTGATCATGATCAAGTTAAAAGTCGAACTTCGAGCTCGAACCCATTGCACAAACAGTTATACCTCACTGAGTGTGTTTTAATCTAACCTAAATTTTGAGCTCCGTGTGCGGGGAAATATGATTTGTAAATGGCCGCAAACACAAGTAAAACGGAAATCTGATTTTCTTGTTCAAAGTATATAATAACCATTTAATGTGCAACTTCAGGCCCGTAGCCAGAAAAAATATTAACCGAAGGAGTTTGTATATCAATAATATTTGGCCGTTTGAGCGCCGAAGGATCAAGCTGTCTTTGCGCGAGTGAATCCTTGAGAGTGCGGAGCCAAACTCCCTAGAAAATGTTGAAATTTCCATCCTTAGAATCGCCAAAAATGCACCAAATTTAAAAAACAATACACACATTCAAAATGTTCAAGAAAATTTTTAACCAAGTAACTTTGCTTTTAATAAATGCGGATCACACACTCTGATCACTGTGGCAGCTGTTTGAGTTTCTCATTTAGATATTGTATATGTAAGCAATACAGGTCGATCAACTGCGCCTGTCCTCCTTAAGGCGGGACTTAACTTAAACTTTTGTTGGATAGTGAGGAAGTTGAAAAAGATATTTGAATAAGAAGAAATTTGAGTAAAACCGCCAAACCGTTCCTCTATGCAAGGGATCGACTAGTACAGCTTTGGTTTGAGAACGGTTTGGCGAGTTTACATCAAATATTAATTTCAAAATTAATTTTTAAACTTCCAAAAAAATCACCAATTTAAAAAATCTCTTTAAAATTACCAATCTTTGAGAAAAAAAACTCAAAATTCATCGAAAAATTCTTAAAATATTCAAGCTGACTCTCCTTCGTTTCATCTGTGTTTTAAGAATAGGGATTTTGTAGATTTAAACCGTGGACGGAGATATCAGAAAAAACATGAGGAAAAGTGGCCACAAAGCGTGCTTTAGGTTAAATCCCACCTTAATCAACAGGGTTGTGTTTGAACTACGAAATATGAGAGCGATTAGTTGTTACTTTTGTAGCTTGTCTTTTATTTTCTTTCCTTTTTCTTTCCCAAAAAGCCTCCTTTTGCAAAACACGGCATTTTTTTGTCACAAGTCCGACAAAGCTCAGGGCCCGAACAAACGGAAGGCTAGGTTATTCAGCCAGTTCAAAGTTACAAGCACCAATATTGCATAAAACGACGATTTTTTTTTGCCATATTGCATTACTGACATTTATTCTTATAAACGTACGGTTATCGGATGCTGCCGATACATGCTATTCTCAGCTATTCTCTTTTAAAAAACTAATGATTTGTTTTAACTGGCACAATAGTGTTTTCCTAAATGTTTACCGAGGCAGGCAGGCCGCATCGTAGCCAGAATTTTTTTGCGGTAGGGTGCAACCGAACCAGAAGATGAACCAAACAAACGCCAAAAAAAGGGCGAGTCTCCAGGGGGATTCGGGAATTAGGTTGTTTGAGACTGAAATGTAAGACAGGCAGGCAAAAACAACCTTAAAAGGTTGATATCATTCAAAGTTTTGGTCTCTAATATCAATTTTGAAAAACAAAGAAAATGATGTTGCTTTTTCACTAGTTGGTCAACAAAAACGTGGACCTTTGCTGCCTGGGAGGTTGGGGTATTTTGGGGGTGCTAGCGCATCCATCGCAATTCCCTCTCTAACGGGCGTATCAAGTGCCTCAGTTCGCCTCAAGGTGGCCACGGGCCCTTAACTTACCGTTTTGCATAACTGATTCAGCATTTGTGATGGACAAAGACGTCCCAGGGTGGACAGCTGGGAAGAAAACCAGGAAGTCTGTTGGTTTTTGTGTGGTTTGTTTCCCAAGAAATAATGTCTCCCAAGTCATTCAAACATTTGATTCTTTATCTTTTTCTATTAGCGCTACAATTCTTTATCATCTAAGCATAGTTAATATATAACGAAGTTGAAATATACTTAAAGCCCCTTTTTTTGCCTTCCAACACGCTCGTCCGAAAAATTTGGTTTAGATGCCGCGACTGGGACTCGAACCCACGTCTCCTGGTTACTAGTCAGGCGTGATAACCACTACATCACCGGGTTTCACCATGCTGGCAACATAGCAATTTCCGAGGACAAGGTATAGAGTTATGAAACATGGATGATCCATGGGGCCCAATATTTTTTTCACTCGAGTGTGTGTTTCTGCCTAGTACCTTTATTCAAGGATACATACAAATAAATATATATATATTTGGCGAGGAAGGGAAATACAAAGAAGTTGAAATATACATATATAGCATCTTTTTTTCGTTGTATTTCCCTTCCTCGCCGAATGTAATGATAAATATCAGTTGATATATACGGACTGGCAAGGAAAGCCGAGAAACACAAAGAATGTTCATATGCATACATGCTTTGTTTTATGTTCAACGAACCGTGACCCCGCACATTCTTTGTTTCAGGTGTTAGTAAGAATGTTTTAACTGGCTACTTGTTGATTTACATTTCAAAACCTTTTGCATTTTGTGCAGGTTCAAGACCAGAAAACAAAAGAAAAAGGTGAACAAAGACACACAACAATGGTTTCCTAACCACTCCGTATATATTAACTATATCTAAATAAAGTCTAGTGTGTCCCCGGCTTAAACAAAAGAAATCATCAAAATTCTTGTGTTTAAGGAACAAACGTACATGGCCGCTATGACGTCAGATGTAACCTAGCAACAAGAATTAGATAGGCTGGGCGCATGCGAAACTCAATGTTCAACAGGGGTACTGGAGTTCAGTTGTTATACGCTCTCTTTTTCTTAATTAAGAATATCTTGTTTTTTTGGTCGAGGCTAAATGTTCTATAACATTTTCGGGATCTCAGACTCAAATATTCTTAAAATGTTCTTATATAATCATATGTATTTGGTGTCCATTTTTTTCATAAGGACAATTGAGGCTGGAAAAATTTACTGGTTCATAAATGCAAAAAACAGCTTATTCTCATTTTTTTATGTTCCGGAAACATAAGCTATAAAGATATCAAACAAAAGAATCCATGATTTTGTGCCGTAATATAACGAAAAAAAAAAAAAGTTCTTGGCCGTTCCTCAGGCTTGGGTGTTTTTCAGCATGTTTTTAAATTTTGACCAATTTTCGGCCTTGCGTTTTTACGAAAACGTTCTTATAAGTCGCCCGTACCACATCGCTAACTGGCTCGACGACTAACTCATTCTAATACAGTTCGTCAAAACTCGTGAGTATAAACAACCTTGTTACCTCTCGTCACGTAAAAATTAATTTTGTCCTATTTACAGAAAAAAAAATGAAGGAGAATAAGTCCCCAGTAGGCCATTATTGAAGTCTTGCAGCACCTGTTCTTTTTTTTTAGCTCAAAATTAAAACTTATGAATGAAAGCAAACAAACCGAGAAATTAATAGAAACAAATTCGTTGAAAACAAAATATTTTTCTTGTTTTTGCGAGTTTTTATCCCTTTTTTTGTTTCTTAAAAGTAAGACTCTTATTGTTGCGTTTCCAAAATAAAAAAAAAACAGTGAAACGAGTGATCGTTTTAGCTGCTAGATTGCGAAAAGTTTCTCTACGCGTGTCTTACTTGAAATCAATATCATAATATCATAGATAATCTACAAATCTTTTGCAGTGTAAGGTTTTTGAGTAATATTCAAACTAGCTTCGTTTATCAAAGGCTACCAAAAAAACTGATATTTCAATTCACTGCACGACTCACGATGAGTTCTAAGTGGGCGATTAGCTTTTCAATTCCTCCAGCCGAGACTTAAAAATAACATGTTGAATCCCAGCTTAAAGCAAATGAAAACGTCAGAATGTTTTGATTTAAAGCAAGACATATTTCCAATTCAAAATCCCCTTTACCATTTTTATTATTTTTCTGCAATCACTAGTTAGAAATCGGCACCAGGTTCTAGACAATAAAGAAGGAACAACATGAAAAGCTGGTTAATTGGAAAGAGGTAAATCAGCATGCAGAGATAAAGCAATGTTTATGATCCGAAAGGATTGAAAAAGATTTTCGGATTGGACTGATGCGGTTGGCGCGGTAAGAATGGTCAGTGTTTTTGGTAAGTCAGGTTTTTATATACATGCATTACAAAACTAAAACTATTAATATATACACATACATAATCTACAAGTGCCTTAGAGTATCAGCGTTAACTAACATACTCACTTGTAATCAGTTAAAGAAAACATTCTGAAATTATAAACTGCGATGGAAAAGCGTTTCGCTCCATAAACTGCCACTGTTTACTTTGTTCTGCTCTTTCAAGCTATTGCAAGATCTAAAGAATTTTGCAGCAAACTTTATGTCGCACTATAAATGACTTGTTCTCGTTCTTTATAATCGTCTCTTTATATTATGCCTGCAAGTTATAAATAGTTATGGATCGGGTGTAAAATCTTTGATCTGTGGTTAGTGAATCAGCTAGAAGCCAAGTGTCATACAATGGAAGTTTGATAATTATTTTTACCAATTTTAAAAGATCTCTGTTTTTCATACACAAATATTGATGCCGTTTTACACTCTCATGCATATAATAACTTATAGTAAATTGTTCTGGTGACATTCTGCAAAACCTGCGTCAGCCATTTGATCGAGTACGGCGTGCTATTTGTGTCAAAAGCACTATTTTTTGTCAATGGCTAGTGCTAAAACTTCATGGCTGTATGTCGGTAGCATTCTAGTGCTATCGTCAGATTCTCAGAACTTATTGCTAAAAATTCAAGATCGTTAAGATATTGGGGCAGCTGCTAACTTTTCAGGCAGTCGCTAGAATCGATCGGATATCGACATTCACGATACAGTATTTCAGCAACAGTCCTAATATTCAGTAGCAGGGGGGGGGGGGGGAACAAGATTAAGACAGGGAGTGGGTGGCGGGTAACAAGAATAAGACAGGGAAGGGGTGGGGGTGAACAAGAAAATGACAGGAAGGAGAAACGGGGAACAAGAGTAAGACGGGGAGAGGGTGGCGGGGAACAAGAATA
>JAOBRD020287445.1:0-22650 GCA_027575215.2 Hydrozoanthus sils | reverse complement strand
GAACAGGTCACTGATCCATCACAGGTTAGACCCCAGCTGAAACTAGTACTCATTTACACAGCTGAGTCGACTTGAAACAAGTCAGGTAAAGTAACCAGTGGTATGACCGGGGTTCGAGCTCGCGACCCAAGGATTACGAATCGAACCGTTATTAACCGCGCGGCCAATGCATCGTCGACGCACTGCCTTAATATGCTTTATATAAAACTCTGCTTCCCACGGGCAGTCCATATCTCTCATTTGAATTTTTAAAAAGGAGTTGTTATATGTTGCAGAAAAACACGAACCGTCATGATACCTCTTCGGCTATTTTGGCGTTATTGGTTTTGTTAACAAGTGAGTACCAAACTCCTAATTTAAGAAACTGCTTACAAACTCCCCTTTTAGCATATCATTCTAACCTTCAGTTGCTTATCTTCAAAATAACATTAAGTAACAGAAAACGTTTTGATGTTTGCATACCAAGAGGCCGCACGGGCTCGAGGAATTCGCGACGGATATGCAAGTTTGAGACTAAGTCGACAGTTTGCATAACTTTCAAGATTCTTCGAAAAAAGTAAACGTTTTACTGCTTTTGCAAAATAACGTGTTTATATACTCTCATAGAAACACAGCTCTTGGCCAATCACAAAGCCAGGCCAATCAGTTTCATTTTAGAAATTGTCTTATGTCACTCAGTTTGAACTTACTGTTGGATATAAAAGTCAGTGAATCCGGGTCCACGTGAAGATCTCCTAGTTTTCCATTTGCAATGGCTGTCTTGAGTACAGTTGAAGGGTCTGTGCCGTCTGACGGACCAGTGAATGCAAGCTCCATGAACACGCATACCTGTCCTGCTTCATTCTTTTCAAACTTCTTTTCAACTGTACTTTTGTAGCGACTGAAGCTTTTGTAAACTTCATCCATCTTAAGATTAAGTAACAATTTTTTAGATTGGCAAAGCATAAGTAAAAAGAAAGAAAAAGCTATGAATTACTGAAAGGAAGAACGGACAGATAACTGAACTATATGGATAATAAATTAATAAACAAACAGATACAAGGATGAATGAATAAATAAAATTCTGAATAAATAAATGAATGAATGAATGAATAAAGAACGAATAAACAAACGAACGAATGAACGAATAAACGAATGAATGAATAAATGAAAGAATGAATGAATGAATGAATGGATGAATGAACGAACGAACAAACGAACGAACTAATGAATGAATGAATGAATGAATGAATGAATGAATGAACGGATGGATTGATGGACCGGTGGGTGAATGGATGGATGGATAGGTGAAACGGTAGGTGGATAGACCAGTAGGTGGATTTATGGACTAGTAGATGGGTGGATAGACCGGTAGATGGATGGATGGACCAGAAGGTGGATAGACGGACCAGTAGGTGGATGGATGGACCAGTAGGTGGATGGATGGACCATTAGGTGGATGGACCTGTAGGTGGATAAATGGACCAGCAGGTAGATGGATGGACCGGTAGGTGGATGGATGGATCGGTAGGTGGATGGATGGACCAGTAGATGGATAGATAAACCAGTATATGGATGGATGGACCTTTAGATGGATGGATGGACCAATCGATGGATAGATGGACCAGTAGATGGATGGATGGACCGGTAGGTGGATGGATGGACCAGTAGATGGATGGATGGACCAGTATATGGATGGATGGACCTTTAGATGGATTGATGGACCAGTCGGTGGATAGATGGACCAGTAGATGGATGGATGGACCGGTAGGTTGAGGGATGGACCAGTAGATGGATGGACCAGTAGATGGATGGATTGACCTTTAGATGGATGGATGGACCAGTCGGTGGATAGATGGACCAGTAGATGGATGGATGGACCTTTAGATGGATGGATGGACCAGTCGGTGGATAGATGGACCAGAAGGTGGATGGATGGACCAGTAGGTGGATGGATGGACCAGTAGATGGATGGAAAGACCAGTAGGTGGATAAATGGACCAGCAGGTAGATGGATGGACCGGTAGGTGGATGGATGGATCGGTAGGTGGATGGATGGACCAGTAGATGGATGGATAGACCTTTAGATGGATGGATGGACCAGTCGGTGGATAGATGGACCAGTAGGTGGATGGATGGACCGGTAGGACGATGGATGGACCAGTAGATGGATGGATAGACCAGTAGGTGGAGTGATGGATGGACCGGTAGGTGGATGGATGGACCAGTGGATGGGTGGATGGATAGACCGGTAGGTGGATGGATGGACCAGTAGATGGATGGATGGACCAGTCTGTGGATAGATGGACCAGTAGGTGGATGGATGGACCGGTAGGTGGATGGATGGACCAGTAGATGGATGGATAGACCAGTAGGTGGAGTGATGGATGGACCGGTAGGTGGATGGATGGACCGGTGGGTTGGTGGATGGATAGACCGGTTGGTGGATGGATGGACCAGTAGATGGATGGATGGATGGAACGATAAGCGGATGGATGGACCGGTAGGTGAAGCGGTAAAAGGATGGCCATGGATGAATGGTAGGTGAACGGTTAGATGGATAGACAAGTAGGTAGATGGGGGGATGCATGGAACAGATGGACCGGTAGGTGAATGGATCGACTTATGGACAAATGGACCGTTAGGTCACAAATGTAAAGATGGAATCGGGGTGAAATAGTAGACCGATGAAAAGAAAGTAAAAGTTTTTACCTGATCTTTCATTTTCTGAGCCAGACCCTTGTACTCTGTAGTCGAGGGGTCGCTCAAGTTGCTGCTCCACGTTTTGTTTGTGAGACACAGTTTTACATCGTATGTTTCATCTGCAAGCGTCCCAAAGTGAAAATATCTTATAACTAAGTTTGGCCTCATTTAACATAAAATATTTGCAAAAACATATTCCAGCTGATTAGTTGGTAAATATCCATTTTAGCTAAGTACGGGTCTAAATTTAAAACCTTACGATTCGCCTTAAAGCGTTAAAACCGAACAACAGATCACAAGCAGTAAGGTTCGAAACTTCAAATTAATCATTTCTTCTTCTGTTTACAACTTTCAAGGACTTATCATATCACGCAGTCCCATGTTAAGGTAAAAAGACGAAGTTGCCATTTTGTTTCCCTAAATAAAAGAAATCATCAAAATTCTTTCATTCAAGGGCACCAATATGACTGCTATGACGACAGATTAAACCTAGTACCTAGAATTGTTTTTATGTTATTGTTTTTGTGATCCTGCTGGTACTTTGAAAAGGAAACTAAACAAAGCAATAACTGATGACTACTTTTAAGTCAAAAACACTTGGAATTTAAGGGTTTTAACTTTTAATCAAAACATTTTTGGACTTTTATCTATTGACCTTATGATAAGATCTTCGAGGTTGAGTACGCAAAATAGCAATTGCGAAAGAGAAGCCTGAAACAAGAGATTCGAACCCGTGACATTTGCGACACCGGTTCAGTGCTCTAACCAACTGAGCTATGAGTTGAGCCACATCTGTTGGGAGTTAGTCAATTTAGTGGGTCCATTTTTGCCATTTGAAGTTGTACAAAAATTATTATGATATCTATTTAAAACAACTGAAAAGTTTCCGGATAAGTTTTAAAGAACAATTTCTGCTCAAAAGAGGTAAAAAAGGTCGATCGAATGGTTGTTATGTTGTAGCATCATCTGATTCTTGCCATTGTTGTCATTGTCATCATCACTACAATCATCATTAACGTTCAAATGGTGTTGTGCTTACAGTGACATATGTGAACACAATGTATACAGCTTCAAGTGAGGTCCTTCAGCTGGAAATTGGGAATAAAAAGGTTTTGATGATCTACAGGGATTGATAAATAGATAGTCGTCACACGACCAGGTTACATCAACTTTGATCTGTTTCGTAGATCCGATGGTTTCGAACCCCACCGAGGTCAGAGATTTTTTCTTTCCTCTGAGTGGGTTAATTACAAAGTTCCTTGTTGATGTAGATCGGGGAAACTCGGTTTTTTCCTTCGGCCATTTCCAGTGGTAAGGCCTTACTTGACACTAGGAACTATAATATCATTAAAATTGTCGTTACCGCTTTTATGAGAATTGTTTTTGTTTTTACTGGTGGCGGGGCTTACCTTGGAACCCTGTTGCTGTGGGCAGAATAGGTGTACTAGTTAGATTCGCCTCGATCGTATTGTTTGATGCACCAAACACAGTCAAGTGGGTAGACTTGCATTTTAGCTCGTTATTAGGACCTTGTTCAGCAGCCAGTCCTGATTTATCCCAAAGTTTTGCCTGTTTGTTGAAGTAGTAGCAACTTGAAGCACCTTGAGACTTGAATTTAATCACCAGTTTCTTAGTCAACCCAGTAACGGGTATCATTTGATTGGACAATGGGTTGTACAAGCTGACTTCAATCGTCTGGAGAAAATATTTTTTTGAAGTCGTTAGTAAACGGTTTTGCCAAATGAAACGTTTTGTTATTAGTCTTTTTCTTCATTTTGGAACAAAAACATACAAATTCTTAAGAGTTAAACATGCCCCAATACTTTCAGTAAGCAACAGCAAAACAAAACCCGATTTATAACATAAAGCTTTGCTGGCTTCTGGCACGAGCTCTATATAAGCTTTTAGGCCCCCTGTGCATGGCTATATAATCCTCAGTTACATTTCTACCCATTTTCAAATTGTTGCATCTTGCACCTAAACAGTTTGCAAAAATCAAAGAAGCTTATAACTATTTCTAGACAAAAATTACATGATTTACATCCCTGTTCTAAACTAGGTCTGAAAATCATACCTTGTTGCACCAACCTTAATGGTCATTACATGGGAGTTCCCCCCCTCCCGGACGGAGTAATTACGGAGTGGTTCAGCGGTTGGACCAGCTTCTGCTGGTGGACTAATTAAGCTGTCATGGATTAGGTTCTGTCAAGGGGGAGTCAAATACTTACAACTGGTTATCACTACAGTAATCGAGCCAGTCCCATTAAGAAAGGATTTACCAGTTACTGAATCTCTTAGTTTGTTATTTATCCTATATAAATCATTGTGTGTTTTCTTTATAAAATCAGCTTATAACGTTTTATGCCACAATATGGATTTACTTGTCATGTCTGTATGGTTCGTCTTTGAGACTATACAACTTTAGGAACTTAACATATTCTCTTTCTGATATCATTTTCAATAGGGTATAATACAATGAAATATGCGTTGCTTTGTTTGTTTCAGAGACTATATAACTAGCGGGGCTCACACACCTGTCCTTTTAAAATATTCATTTCGTTTTGGGCGATACGATGAAATATATCGTGCTTCAAGGCAACCATTTTTACTTTTGCTCCCACGCATGTTTTACCCTGCCCACAAGACCATGACTTGAATTGTTCCGAAAGCTGATCTCCAAAGTCAATTGAAGGAGCGTACAAGTCCTCAGTTACATTCATGTCTTGCTCAAGAGTCGAGAATGCAAGTATGATATCGCCCAAATTACTGGGTATCTTTTTTGCTTCCTCTCCAAGGGATATGTCTGTCAGCTGATTGTCGGAACAGGAGTCAAAAACATCGTAAATTTTCTGGAACAGAGAAAAATTGTTAAATATGTCTACGTCAGAAAAGCCTACAAATACTTACTCCTCCCTTAAAGGGAGATGCAAGTATTTGTTTAAGATTTTTTATACTCCCTGTTTAATCGTAGTGTTTCTTCCTCTAAATGTCAAAATTGGTACTGTTTGATATTTTCTCCCTTAAAAATTTACCGTGAAATCGAGAGAGCAAAGATTGAGAATCTTTGCAACTAAACTACGCACTTGAATCTCCAGCTGATGTTCACGCTCGTAAACTTACGTTGATGTGATAGAAAAGTAGAAAATTTTGTTTTAGTATGATGCACTAAAATTACTTTATATAATTTTCTTCTTATGGAAGTTTAGAATGATAAATGTTTTCACCCAACGAATTTGTTAAACTCTCAATTTCTCAACTTTAATTCTCTCTTTTTGGTCATACAATTTAAACATAAAATATAAAACTCCTCGCTCTGAACAACGTTTAGTGAAATCTTGAGGATTACAAAACTAGTAAAAATTATTGACGAAAAGAAGTTATTTATAACAATAACATTTGGTCTTATACTTTTAATGGTGGGTTCAATTCAAATATATGTTTAGAATGAGTTGCATAGGATCTTTTGAACATAAGATAAACAAAGTGAAGAAAAAATAATAACATTCAGTTCAACTCCAAGATAAATAATTAAGGAAAGATCTGTGTTGCTCTGTGGACGTCAATTCAGAACTCCTCAGCCTATGTTATTGATAAAAGTGAATATAAGGTCACGGAGTAAGAACTGTTGTCACATCATATAGCTTCAACTCCAAGAAGTTAAGAAAAGCACCTTATTCGTGCCTAATATATGACAACCTTCCTCTACCTCTTCCCCCCGTGGACGTTTCTTTTGTTGTTTTTACAATAGTGTCTTACCTGAGCAAAATTTTTGTCATCTTGTGGCCCTTCCTCAAACATGTCTGATATGAAGTCCATAGCCTTGTTTACGGTAGCATTATCGAGTGTTTTGTCGCCACACCCATCCACAAGCTTTTCTGTGACATCTGCTAGGGAAGTAAAGTTCTTGCTGACTGAAGCATTGGTGCCACTAATGGTGTTGAGAAGGGGAACACAGTTTGCCGAGGTCACCACGGTTTGGGATACAATGTCCTCAATCATGTTTTGCGTTGCTAGAGACACATTTTGTCTCAGTTCATCTGCGGAGGGAAAATGTGTTTTTCGTGAGGTTCAGGTGCCGTGCATTAAGCGTACAAAAGTAAATATATGATATTGGCTTTCTAACTAAAAAGAGATAACCTGTAAAGTGTACTCTGGTAAATTTCGATCGAGTTTTTGTAAGGACTTTATTAACATTTTCAATCCCATTTGTATTTTGTATACTAGCTTGCAACTACAGAGTCCAAACTTTTCCTGGAACAAATTTGGGAGAGTTTTATTTTACATCCTGAATAGCTCGCTTTGTTTGATCAATTCTTATTTTTTCATTACCAAATATCTTATTACGTATGCGTTGTGTAATGAGAAGTCAGATGTTCATGACTGACAGGGAACGAAAGAGTAAATGGAACAACGTTGCTCTCCTTGTTTACCAACCAGCATTTGGGAAATCTAAACTAATCGATTATACCTCTCAGACAGAATTGAAGAATGTTAAGAATGAGTATACATTTGGATAATTGAAACGCTCCAGATTTGTTTCATCGAACGGTTAAGCTTGAACGTTAACCGCTGACTTGAGAGATCGAAAGCAATCATGCACTTTCTTGATAATGACCTAGATTGAAGTATCTAACTTTAAGAAAACTAGTCAAAATATCAGTATGAAGATGATGATTAGTTATAGTATCGATAATGGTGCAAAAAACATCTTACCAGAGGCGGAGTCAGAATTGTCTAGGGTCTTATCAAGATTTGCCAAGGTCATCAAAGCATCCGACATGCTACCGCTGGCAATAGCCATTGTGGCTGCATCTAATAGGTCATCTACGACATTCTTGTCCACCGTAGTTGGCTGATACGAATAAATTTGTGCGGTTGCTTTTACACGTGAACCAAACTTGTCAGAGACGATCACAAAAAGGCGCAACTTGCTGTTTGCACCAAATCCCGGCGGCATTGTTGGGACTTTGATCTCGTTCTCGAGGATGGTTCCCCATGTTATCGGTTCCCCAGTCCGGTCTTCATAGCCGAACTCGTAGTGCAGAGGCAAAGCATCAGTGTCCGTCGTCCAAAAAGGAGCTGTAAATTTATAAAAAAAACGATTACGTCTAAAAAGAGCATGAAACGGTACTCAACAACCCTGTAGTACCATTTCGAATTTTATTACCAATCTGCAAACTTCCACATGGAATCATTTAAGGATTATAATAGTATAGAACTATAAGAATATTGAAAATATCGAGCGAGCAGATGCAAGACAACAAAGTTCTTAACCAGTAACTCGGCTTCCCATCTCAGTTTCTGTAGCTCAGTAGGTACAGCGTCATATCGGTAATCAGAGGGCTGCGGGTTCGATTTCCGTCAGTGACTCCGAGTTTTTTCTGAGCGTTCAGGTTGAGGAGCACTTTCGTTCTAACCCGTAGTGCTATAGTTTGTGATACTTAGTCACTCGTAAAATTACGTAGTTGTGTTCGCTTTAATATATTGTTTCTGGTTTCTGTAATACGTTACTTTTTATGGGAGTGGTTAATAGCCCTCTGCCCAACCCCCAACCTGGACGACCTGGTATACAGTCGCGAGACGAAACTTAGTGTTAGCTGGCGCGTCGTTGTTCTTAAGATCCTTTGTTCGACCACGCAATTTAAGGTTATTGTTTACAACCAATATAGTGTACCATGACCATCAAATTTGCATCTTTTGCTCCTGCTGTCGAGAAAGTAACATGGTTCTCACGGCTCAGCCTTTTTGACACTGCCAAGAACTAGCCAGAGGCTAACAAAAACATCAAAAAATGGAGCAGCCTTTGTGTTCCATGCAATATAGCATATCTTGTGTTTATCAAGTTGTAGGTTTTCTTATTCCAAACGCTGTCTTTTTTAGCCTCTAGAGGACTTTCACAGTTTTCCAAAGTTATAAAAACTTCGATAAAGTTTAAACCCGTATACCTCTTTAACGTAAAGCTTCGTAACAACTGAAGAAGCAAATCGGCAAACATCAGTCAAGCTATTTAGACATTTCCAGCCCTTTTTTCTTATATCTTAGTCCTAGAACTGAAAGGATGCTATTTGACATGCTAAGTCTCTATTAGTTGAAAGTTCCTCGCCGTGCAGAGTTGAATTACCCCACATTAAAACCAAGCCATTCACTTACCAATTATTGCGTTATGACACTGAAGATTACTAGCCAAAATGTTTGTTTACCTTTTATCAACAGTGACTGTAACGCCGTTATGTTATTACTCTCGGTGGTTAAATGTCCTGATGTGGGCCCTTTGCGGACTCGTACATCCATACTAGATACTCCGACTACACCCGGGAGTGAAACCTTCAGTGCGAAGCAATACAGAGCCCCAGGCGTTAATACATCTTCTGCGATGGTCAGAGATGCAAAGGACGATTCTCCTGCATTAAACTGATTCACTGGGTCCCCGCTCAGCACTTCTCTTTGCAAATCGATGTACGCATAACCTGAAATAAGTCATAGTTTAAGACCTGTTTGTAGAAATCTATGTTTATAACATACCTTACAATCACTTCTACGTAGCAATGAAGGTTGAGCTAAGAATATTCTTCAGCATGACAACAAGAACTGGATTCAATTGACAATGACAACAGCAATAATAACATCGATGACAAAGACAACAACAACAATCAAAACCGACAGATAGATTGCTAATGACAATGAAATAGTGATCACATCAGTCACAAGGACGACGACAATAAAAATGGTTTTACCTGACTTTTTTTGAGATTCCCAGGATACACTGTCTGGTAAAGAGGCTGTCTTGTAATTTCCCTTCAGAGTAATTTTTTTGTGCGAGACTACCGTGACTAAAGCTTTCTCAACAGACACTTCCGGTGGATTACCCGCTACTACCGACACTTGGATGGAAGCGCTGGCCCTTCGATTACCTTTCCTGACGTTTGCACTGAAACAAAAACACAAGAATTATAAAAACAACCAAGGAAATCAAACATAAGAACTCAAAACAGCAGTTTTATAGGGCTGCAAGTTTTGGCAGTGTAAATAGTACAAAACTCTTTGGGTTAAAAAGGCGTAGTTACAAAAACTTCTAGAAAAGTAAAACGCAATTTTAGGGTTAACTGGTCGTTGTTCTTAAGATCTTTGGTTGGACCACACGATTTAAGGTTAAACTCACAAAGTTAGGAAATTACTGGGCTACCTGTGGTAATCCCAGTCGAAAATTTGGTATGTTTTTCCATCGTCGTCGACCGGACAAAATTTCGATCCCACAGTTCCTTGCGGCACAAGCTTAACCACATGTTTTGGACTCTGAACTCATAGTAAAAAAGAATTAAGCGCAAAAGGAAGAGCGAAAGTTTTTCACAGATGGAATCTGCTGCAAAAAAGAAGTATTTGGACACTTGAGAAACAAGTGTTTTTTGTTGACAGGGTACAAAAGTAATAAATCTATGTCTCAAAAAAAAGATTTTGTCTGACATGGCACAAAAGTATACAACTAAAACATTTTATTTCGTCTTATAAAATAACCGCCACTTTTGAATCAATAAGTTTGCAATCCAAATAAAAGCTAGCCCAGCGAACGCTCTTAGATCGTCTAGTTCCATTTATGTCGGATAAAAGGAAAACTTAAAACAAAAACCTGTAAAATCAATATCAAACCAAATTTAAATTGGCTTTTGTTTTTCTTTCAAATATTTTCTTAAACAGCCACTTTCCTTAACGTACCTTAATTTATAAATTTTCTCTATAAAGAATACATTGCATGGAATTTTTGTGACGCATTCAGGAGGAACTGAAATGACCTGGCCCAGACTTGTAGCAGAATAACATGGTTTACCATCACCCTCTTGGCAACTCCACGTGCAACTTATCTGCCCAGCTACTTTATCAGGATCAACTGTCTCTTGTAACGCGTCTAGCTTCAGTTCTGTGCAGTCACGACCAATTGTACGGTCACCTGTGGGTGTTCAGTACAAATTGAGAGAGCCGATGTGTGTCATGTTTAAGGGCTAACAACCATAAAATGTTTGTACTGGCAAACTAAGTTAAAACATGGCCGACGATATAAAAAAAACAGAACCCTTTATTCTTTTTGTTGTGACCGATGACCGCGCAGTCAACCTGACAAGTCACATGGCATCTTACCCTTTTTGAAAGCTACAAAACAATCTAAACTCGCAGAAAACTTTAGCTTGAACCTTGATTTTTAAATTAATGTAAACAAAGTGCTCTGAATATGCTGCTTTGATGCTAATAAATCAGATCTGTTCAATAAACCTTTTGGGTTTCTTAATGTTTTACAAGATCTTCGGGGGGGGGGGTACTGGTTGTTCTGCAGGAGTCACCACAAGCTCTATAGCGCCGTGAACGAAAAAAAGGGTCAAAACAAGGAGAAGGCGAAGGACAACAGGAAAAAAAGAGAATAAGAGAAAGAGAATTTACTTTAATAACTTTTTTTCCGATGACCCAAATATCTATCCTGCAAACAAAAATCTTGGATGCTTTGAGACTACACTAATCCATGATTACCAAAGTAGATAAGTGGCTTGCTATAATCAATCTACCCCTAACGTTGACAAAACAAGCATTTTTGTTTTCCGTTCTCCCGCTTTTAAGGCATAAACTTTCCCAAATCACACTTTACGATTGTTAAACTTGACAACGCTAGCCTCCCAACTTATTTAAAGTAGTTAATTTTCATTGATGTTATTAGGTCAAACAAAATCTATACAACGTGTCAACTAAAATTAATGTTTTTAAAGTTACGGCAAGTTCGGTCTCGTATCTTTAAGGATTCTTTATTTATAATTTTTTCCTTATAACAGAAGCCAAAAAATGTTAACCTTATCACACTTACCTCCTGCGATTCCAGCTTCAAGGGGGCTTGATAAGGCAGTTACAGTAACTGAAGCACTAGCTTGAATGGACGTGTCATAGCTCATTTTTCCAGTAACAGTGAAATTGCAGGATATACCCCCAGTCAACGTACCCGCGTCAATCAAAAGAGACGCCTGTTTAACGGTTGCTTGGTATCCAGAACCGGCTTCCACTTTTTGTCTGGCAGCCTCATCGGAGCAAACTAGGTTCCAACTGAACTCAACTCGGGAATCGTTTGCGCAAGAAGACACCTTTACACGGCAAAGAATGATTTGTTGTAATATTTTACATAGGGAATATATTTGCGTACTGTTTATATAAAAGGAGGACAAAAACGAAGAGATTAAAATAAAAACAAAATGAGGGAAGAATCTATCTACGAGCACGAACAGAGGGGACAGAACATAACTAGTTATCAAGAAGGTCGAAAAAGATACATGCAAGGGAAAAACGGAGTAGGACGATAAAAAAGAACAGTAGTAGAAACAAGGGAAAGGGTTCGACCAAAGATAAGGAAGAGAACAAGGTACACCCGACGACATAGAAAAGGATACTAGAGTAGTAGTAGTAGTAGTAGTAGTAGTAGTAGTAGTAGTAGTAGTAGTAGTAGTAGTAGAGGCAATTGTAGTAGGAATATGAATCAGAATCTTGGAGGTAAGGGAACGCACAAGAACGACTGCAAAGACAATGTAATAGACAAGAGCCCAGACAGTAAAAGGCTACGGAAAGAGCACGAATAAGGAAAGGCACAGAAAATGAAAATCATATAAATATATAAAAAAGACAAAGATAAGTACAAGTTAAGAGCGATAGTGTGTCACGGTCGCCATTTGATTACGAAAGAGATATATTTGCTCACTTTTGCTTTGCCTGTCATTGTTAGAGATTCCGAGACAACTATTTCTCCCGACGCGTCTAATGGGGCCACAATGCTTATTTCTGGGGTAGGAAGGCTTCCCTTTGCCACAGTGTGCAAGGAAGTCTCATAGTGGCCGGGCTTTAAAAAGTTTGCCACACCAATTCTAAACGCGTAACTTGTTCCTGATTGTAAAAGGTTTCCTGGAATTTTCGCGCGGTCAGTAGAGGGCGTAAGCGATGAAAGAAGAGAGCGTATCTGCGTAACTTCGCTTCCGCTTGCTGGTGATTCTAGTGTCCAGGAATAGTTCATCAATCTTCCTCCACCACCAACCGACAGAGCCGCAGAGAGAGTAAGGTTCCCGCAGGAACCAATAAGAGTCGGACCTGTGGAGAAATAGAACTCACTTTACGGACCAAGAAGGTTTTTTCCTTGGGGATCTCTATCACCCCTTTTCAATTATTGCAGTTCCACTTCTGTGGTGTTTCAAATTAATGTAGCGTGAATAAACAAAAGCAGTGCAGGGTTCATTTCATGTTCTGTGAGCATGTTGGTTTTCTAACTCATTTACGAGAAGATGTCTTAATGTCGCGTACGTCATATTTATCAGTTGTTAAAAAATGGCCCAATTATGTTAACAACTAAAGAGTAAGCGAGCTCTAACTTCAAGTTGTTTAAACTTTATTTTTGCTTTAACAGAGTTCACACTGAGAATAAGGAATGAAATTCCATGATTTTTCCAAGATTTTTCAAAGACCAAATGCAATTTTCAATGACAGAGAAACATCAGGAATCCCAAGAACCCACTCCAACCAAACAGGCTACTTGTACTCTTTAGTTCAAATTTGAAGGCCAACTACACCCTCTGACCACTAAAAGATAGTCTAACATTCTTGAATTTAGCGGGGAACACTTAAATTTGTTAATTCAATAAAAATTCATCACGTAGTTAATATTACGAGCACACGTTTACTTTTCAACGACTTTAGAATTTTCCAGGCCTGGAAAATACATTTTCAATTTCCATGACTTTTCATGACCGTGTGAACCTTGGTAAATGAATAAATTTAACTATCAGACTCAATCTATTTGCTTCACATATCCTGAAGTTTTGACAAAAAATGTATTTATTTTTTTCCTTCCAGTCCCGGTTGTACTTGTAAATTCTCCCAACTAGCACCAAACATTTCACTGAATACGTTTGGGAGAGTTTTGTTTTTCATAATCAGTAGTTTGCTTTGTTTGATCAACTCTCATTTTCTCATTGCCAACTGTCTTATTTTGTATGTGTTATGTAAGGAGAAGTCAGATTTTTGACATTAGAAATGTCAAAACATTTTCAAGTGGATCTAATGCTGCAAAACACACGCTTGCATGGTGTTTGAACCATAATATCGACTTTAATAACTCAATAGTTATAGATAAAGGATCCTTCCGTGTCTTCCCAAACAATATTGCATTCTTTTTAAAAATAACTCATACTTGCTCATAGTTATCTCTTTCAATATTGTTCTAATTTTAATTTTACATTTTTTTATATATACATTACAATCATTTTTACTTCTTTCCATCTGATGAAGGCTGTAGAAGAACAGCCGAAAGCTTAGTTTTTATAGTTTTAAATTTTTAACCAGGGAACATATTGTATTTTTAAAAAATTTAGAGAAGTTAGATGTTGAAAACTGACTGGGACTGAAAGAGTTAATCTTCGAACAATCCAATGAGTTTACTCTTTTATGTTTTATGAAAGGAGAAGTTACATCTTGATGAGTGGGAGTGAACACATATACATCAGTACATCAGAGTTAAAATCCACATCCTAAAAACTAGTACTGGTACCGGTATTTGTGACAAGTTTTCGCCTGGACAAAATCGTATGTAACTAACCTGATGTAGACTGCCAATTGACACAAGTTTGTACATACCGCTTATTACAGGAACCGGTTTGACTGGGTTGGCAGGTGAAGCAACCGTCACAGATCCCTGTGCAGCTCGGGCTAGTGCTTCTTCAAACTTTTTTATTGCGCCGTCTTTAACCATTACAACGTCTCCGGGTAATATGGTTGCTCCACTGCCTAAGCTGATTGCCAGTTTTGCCTTGTTGGGCCAAGTACACGAGGGATTTTCACCTAGCTTCCCAACTGTTGAAGCATCAAGCATTTCTGCACAAGTTTCTAAAATTTTTCCATTGGCATTTTTTGCTTCGACTTCAGTGTTAAAGGTCACTAGGATTTGTGAACCGCCGTTCGAAAATTTTGCTTTGGTGATATTTGGTGGTGGGGCAAAAATTTCGAGAATTGGGGAGCAGACATTGTGATTTCCTCCATCCAAGCTTAGCTTTAAACTGTGTTGTCCGGATGGTATGTCATTCGGTACTACACACTTCATACTGTCCGCACTCTTAAATTGTGCTGGTATCTTGAAGTTGTTTAAGTAGCAATAAGCTTCTGTCCAGTTGAAAAAGTTTACACCTTGGATGGCGACAAAGGCTGGTAGATCATCCGTCTGAACCTAGTGGGGTAAAACAACAAAAAATGACATCACAGCTCATTTTCTGCACCATGGTTCAACTCCTCTCGCGATAGAGTCTTTTTTTGATTTCAAGCAACCAATCAATTATATAAACCAACTAATCAATCAATCAATCAAACAATTAATCAATCAACCAATCAATCAACCAACCAATCAATAAATCAATCAACCAATCAATCAATCAATCAATCAATCAATCAATCATTTTATGTGGACACGTAACATCAAGCAGCACATATCAAGTTCTCGTTTAAGAATGTGCATGTATATTAAAGGGCATACCACAGCACCGGGTCAAAATCCTGCTCTTATCGATCATCGACAAGTCCCCTTATAATAACATAGAGGGAAAAATTACTTGGAGCTGATTGCGGATAACAGCGGGGGCATTTTTTTCTTAATTCAGGGCAAAATAACTTATCGCTGATTCGTCGCTGGTATACTTCCGAAAACTTCCGAAGGGTTCCCGAAAATTTAAAAAAATCTCAAAAGTCCCTTAGAAACGTTTTCCGAAGATTTTCGAAAATTTCCGATCGTTTCCGAATACCTCTGAAGATTTTCCTAGTTATTTTAAAAATCGTAAAAATGCCTTAGAAACGATTTCAAACCTCTTCCGAAGATTTCCGAAGGTTTTCAGAGATTCCTAGTTAAGATTTTATTACACCTCCAGCAATTTTCGAAGAAACTTGGGATAAATGAATTAAGTTATGCAACGCTTTCCCGTGGGATACCGTGGAGAATGAAGAATTTTGCCCTCGATGTCATAAACATGTAATCTCCTGGTTCCTTGTAAAAGTTAGGATTAACATCACTTGTGTTTTCAATTTCTTCCAAATTTCCCTCGGGGCTCGGCCCCATGCGATTACCTATACTAAAAACCAACGGTTTATCGTTCCCTTCCATGACATTGACGCGAGAGAAGGCGGCACAAATGTTCAACCCTCGGCATGGCCAGGGATCGTACCCGGGGCCTCGCGCTTGGCAGTGAGAGATCTAACAAACTGAGCCAAGGACGCAATATCTTTTCCCCTTTCACTAATTTACCTTTCCGGCTTGTCCTGCAGGATGTTCTAACTTACTTCCTTTTAGTACCACTAAACCCTTCCCGTTCTTTTTAACACCCCAAGCCCAAGGCTCACTATGAATTCTTCAAAAAAGAGTACCATTTTGAAACAGATACACGAATAAGCTAGAACTAAATAAGTGGGAAAAATTTAAATATAGCCACAATTTTGTTTTCAAAACGAAAGATAAGCATTAGATTTATCGAGTATTGAAAGTATGTGTATCCATGGATCGGATCTTTTGTTGTAAATTTTCAAGTTGTATTCTATTTTTATCCTACTACCATGTTTACCTCAATCATACGTAATTACATGTTTATATTACTCGGAGAGGGAGAGGGGTTACTCTCTGTTGGTATGATTTGGGTGCTTATCGTACTTTTTAGGAATCAAAGTAGCTAATCTGGTATTTTTAGGGGTTTTTAGAAAAAAACAAGATTATTTCCGAAAATTAAAACGCTATTTTTTTAGGGGTGGAAAAACAAAACGAGCATGTTATTTCCGCAATTTTATCCCGCCTTTTTTTCAAATCGATAATATGAGGTATTCATTTCTTCGGGTCAAAAATGTTCACGTGTTGGTACCCCGTATTTTTAGATTTTTATTTCTCGACGAGAAAACATCTCTCAAGAAAGAAATCTCTCAAGCGCTCCTAATGACCTCAGAAGTCTCGCAGTATTTGCGATATTTAATTTGTCGACGTTCTCCGATCGCCGGAAGTGACGTAGACGTGAGAAGTCGGCGCTGCGTTACTTGCTTGCGAAACACTTTATACTATTTTCAATCATAATTAATTGGTGCAGGGACAGTGGTTGCTTAAACACTGTGAAAGGCGGATTTAGCCTGCACTCATGGCCTTCAAACTGGTGCACTTGAGTTCTCATGTCTACGTCATAGGTCATGTGTATCATCGAAGTAGAGCAACACTTTCGGTTGAAAAAAAGGCAAGATTCTGCTTTTCAATAGCATTTTTTTAGTTTTCGAGTAGGTTCCCTTTAACGCCCAGGTGTTCCATTTTTATGGTTTTATTACAAACGAGTCTTGTCACTCTTAGGAAAAAGCGCTCTTGCTATCATTTTTCATATTTCTCGCTGAGGTGGGTTTCATTCTTTTACAAACTAGCTTCAGTTAAAGATATTAGAAGAATTTCAAGGCCATTTTCTGTTTTGTATACACTACAATAGAAAGGTTCTTTTTAAAACGATGTATTGTGTTCAAGTAGACAAGTAATTGATCAAAGACTTACATGAGAAGGATCAGTCCTGGTACAGTTGATTTCTGATTTATCGTAATGGTAGAAACCGATGGTTTCGTTGGCTAGAAGACTGTCAACCTTCACTTTTACTGTGTACCTCCCAGCGCTAACGTTTGATAATTGGTTGGTGAAGTCGCAAGTTATTTTGGTTTGGTCGACAACTGTGGCTAAAGTGACAAATACAAAACACATTTTAGTTTGTTACTCTTGACAAACGTCTTTAATTAGCCTACAAGTCGCATCCTCATAGACTGCAAAATGGTCTCTTCCTTCGCTTGGAAACAAAAAATCAAAGCGCGCGCTCACCAAATGGGAGACTGGGAGGAGGGACAGGAGTAGACGCGCGTCTCCATTCCTATTTTCTCCCGTCTGCGCATCCATTTCCTCATCCCAGTTTCCCGTTTGATGAACGAGCATAGATTTTCGATTTCCAGGCGATGGAGTAGACTGTTTCTTAGTACTTCCATCATAGCCCCGATACAAATCATAATTACACTGATAATGATTATGGCTATATTATAATTGTATCAATTATGAGTCGTGCCAATGCCGCATCAAATGCAAAACTACTATCGAGGCACGTCTTGCACAAAACAAAGACGTACCCATAAACAATAGGCTTGAATGTCTTGAAATTATTAGTAAACAACTCCATTGTAATCGAGACCCCGCAGATTTCTGATATCAAGCTTAATCATATTAATCAGAGACCAGGAACTTCCCCTCGTAAAATCCTTAGGTATTAATCATATTTTGAAAGCAAGAGCATTAAGTTGTCAAAGTAACTGTAATCTTTTTTTCTGATTTGGATTCCTTACAACTCTGTCCTACTGAACCCGTTAATACAATCTTCCCGCTTTTATTTAATTTTTTAGATACTGTTAGCAGATGCCCAAGAAATTTTGTTTTCTAAGCGTTAAATACGACCATTCAAGACCTTGCATACTAAACAACGTGCAATATGATCTTAAGAAATTATATTGAAATCCAAGAGCAATGCAGAGAGAGAGAACGAGCTCTTCCCATGGCCACTAGGCTTTGATATTTCTCCTGAAAGTGGATTTTAATAGTCCAATATCCACGAAATCTTGACAAGATCTTACTAACAAACCTGTTATTTCAACGATTTTTGTTCCTGCTTCATCATAGACCAAGCATGCAACGCGAGCTCCATTCAACCCTGCCCCATGAACGGTTACCATGCTTACGTCTTTGGAAATTGTGCTTGGTTTCATCTCTGAAATTGCAACGCAGCTGGAACCATCCCCGCCACACACCTCACACGCATCTTTGGTTTTGCCACTGTTTGGAATCCCATCGCAGCCGGCGCACGTCGTGTTAGAACCAAAACATACACCTAGTGTGTAAAATTAAAGCGTTCAGAAGGGTGGTATGCACGTAGATTACCAACTGACCCTGGACTAGCATGGGCATTAGGAAGTTTGCATGGTTGGAAAGAAACAAGTAGTATTAATTAAATTAGGTAGCTGCAAAAATATTTCTTCTAGCTATTTTGTTGTGTTACTTAGATCAGGAGCAAAGTTAAAATTCCTGGGTTATATATTGCAATATACGTATACGTTATACTCAATACAGTTTATGAAAAAGTTACTGGTAACCTGGCAATCTCAATCAAGCAACTGATCAATAACTAATGTAATCAAGGGATTGGGTTGATACCATACACTCTAACAGTCTTCAATGTTTGAGTTTGAGGAAAAGAACAACAATTTTTAGGTTGAGAAAATTGTTTAGATAATTTCTGTGATCATCTTCAGTTGTAACTGGGACTAAATTTACATACATTGTTAATATAAAATTAGCTGTAGTAATTAATCAGTTACATTAATTCTTGAAATTCCTGCTAATTAAATATAAATGGAACAAAAGAAAATTATTAAACCATTACAAAAAAATACTTAACTTGACAAAAGGCTATTCTCATTGGATTTGAAGACCTTTGATTTTGAGTTGAAAAACAGAGGGACTCAGCAGAGTCAAGAATGGCGAAGTGTTAGTCTCACTGCAAAGATTTTTACAGTTGTCTTAACTCTGCAGATGTTTGAAAACTTGACATGATCGAAACATGTTTTGCAGCCTAAAAAATTATGTCCTTTTCCTCAAATGTATAACAAGTCTGCTTCTTCTATGTTCTTTTGGTAACGTTTGAATTTCGTGAACGAATTTATCTGGAAGTACAGAGTTTTTTGGGAAGTGATTAAACATTACCTTACATTGACCATTCAAATACCCCGAAGCACAGAGGAGTTAAGATTAATGAACGAAAGTTTCTAATATTTACGCTTAAAAATTCAGAAGTAAACGAATATGGTGGGTGTTGGTCGAGCGTATTAGTTAATGCCACAGGAACTTTACCCTCGTTCATAAGTGAGAGCCAAAGTTATAGTGAGAAACAAGGCAAACACAGTTAAATATTAATTAAAGTGCATATGAAGTGACGAACAAGTTAGCCTCATATGTTAGTTTAAGTTCTCAAAACCCGAAAAGTCTAGTTATAAGCTTCTATGCAATATTACGCCGTTCTGAATCTTCGAAATTGGCGCTTCGAGGTGTCTCCATCCTGCGCTCGGCCAAACTAAATGGATATGACGTAGTGAGTTGTTTTGAGTGTTAGAGCGCCATGGCGGAGAAGACAGCAAAGACAGGAGGATAGAAATATTGTTCAGCCGGTGGCCCTAACGTACGATGGCCGAGAAGGGCCACTTCAGACTTCCGAACTGACTCAGGGATTTGTGTTTGTTCTTTCTGTCTACTTGTTGCTGGAAAAACCTTGGGTCAAAGTAAGCTTGTGAAAGGTATGGGAGGGTTTCTCTTAATTTGGTAAATATAATATGTTTTGAAGATCAAGAACAATACTCACAGTCAGTATTTTCGGAAAAAGCAACTTAAGTTTAACTTAATTTTTTTTCGTTTAACATGTTCTTATTGAGATTATTTTGTCCTGTTGGTTCTGTGTTGCCCCCCGATCTTAGTGCTTTACAAGGTGCAATACCAGACGTAGTAGACAACATGGTGCAAAGCTACTTTCATCAAGATTTTTTTTATAAAGAAATTATCGCAGTTTTGGCTCTACGCCACGGTATTGTTTTGTCTTTACGAAGTCTTAAAAGGACACTTCATCGTTTAGGGCTCAAAAGAGCACGACAGGACAACGAATCGTCCTTGCAACGTATAGTTTCTGCCATCGTTACTGAAATTGAGACTTCCGTAGGTTCTTTCCTCGGTTACAAACAACTTTGGAAAAGGATGAAAAAAAGTACGACTATCTTAGGGTAAGAAGAGATACGGTTATTGAATGTGTTCGAGTCATTGATCCTGATGGAGTCAATAATCGCAAGCTAAGACGTTTGCAACGGGAAAATACGTGACACCGGGGACAAATTTTCTATGGCATATGGACGGGTGGGATAAACTTAAACCTTTTGGGTTTTGTATTCATGGAGCTGTAGACGGTTTTTCTAGAAGAATTCTTTGGCTCAATGTAGGCTCAACAAATAAAACCCGAGAGTTGTAGTTAACTATTTGTTAAGGACGGTAAATCAGCTGGGAGGAGTGCCCAGAATGATAAGGTGTGACAATGGAACAGAAACCACGATTGTCGGCCTTCTAGAGTAGTATTTCCGATAGGAACATGATGATAAACTTGAACGCTCAAAAAGCTTTTTGCAAGGTAAAAGTAGCGCCAGCCAATGCATAGAAGCTTTTTGGTCGAATCTCCGTCAAGGTGGAGGTGGCTGGTGGATCAATTATTTCAAAGATTTGAGAGATTCTGGTATTTGTAACGATAATAATCCGTTACATCGTGAATGTCTTAAGTTAAGTTTTATGCCCGTGCTACGCAAGGAACTACGCTTAATCGCTGATCTGTGGAACAGTCACACGATACTAGCCAGGAAAGGGTTCGATGTGGAAGGCGGAAAGCCCGATGTTATGTTCTTTGCACCACAGTTGTATGCTGCAGGGAATTATCTCATCCAAGTTAACAAAGAAGATGTCCAAGCGTGTAGCGAGTTGTACGCTGAAAACTGTCCCGACTATTCTGTAGAAATGGAGGAACTTGCAGAACTAGTATTGCCTACTTGGTCGGAACCAAAAAATGAAGATGAATCTCTCAGACTTTTTCGTAACAAGACCAGTTATATCGAATCTTTTGTTTAAAGCTTGCACCTGTTGATAGTTAACCACTGATTTGAATTTGGTTTTAGCCTTTCGTGGACGTTTTACTTTGGGTAGTAAATACCAAACTCAATCTTATTATTCTGCAGTTCTAATTTCTTGTTCCAGTTTGCGCTTGACTTGCAACAATCAAGTGGTACAAACTCTGCGTTGCGTATCGATATGTACTACACGGAGACTAGCGGAAATAAATCGGCGTTTCCTAGCTTGAAAAGAAAGAAAACAGTTTAGAAGGAAGTACTTCTGGAAAACTTCATTTTTCCTTTCACATTATTCTAATTATGCTTCTACAGGTGGACTGAATAGTTTCCCGATTTTTTAAACTTCATTTCTTAGACTTAGTTAAACAGTATGCCGATCCGTGTTTTTTAGTTGGGTTGAGGCTATATTTCAGTTTAGCTAAATTACTGAATTATACATGTAGTAGTCCTGCCATACTATAGCTTTTTTCCACGGAAGAAACTCTCTAACAGATTTCACTTCGACAAGGCGTGGTTGGGCGCTTCTATGTTTTCTGACTCTAGAGTAAAATTCAAATTAAACGCTTTCTTTTGGCAAATTACATTGCGTAATGTAACACTGATTAAAAGAAAGGTGGTAATTTGATATATCAGTTCCGAAACCTTGGTGTTTACTATATATGTAATTACAATTAGAATGGATGTGTGCCATCACAAATTGGTTTTATGGTGTCAATTTCGTTTAAGAAGGAAACCCACGTAGAGAGGAAGGTCCACAAAAACATCATACATCTTTAATAATAAATTGGTATTTGGGGCACCCCACCAAGTCTCGGTGCTCTTACATATAATGAAAAATATGATTTAAAAATAAGTTTAAAATTACAATTAAAAATGTTTCTAATAGAAGTAGTCGTCTCCAATTTTTTGTTTACAATACTATAAGTTTAAAAATAACACAAGAAAATGTGTCTTACAATGAAGTCTAACAAATGAACCAAAGAATGAAAAAATATGTAAGAAATGTAAAATGTGACTGAGAAGATCATCTCTCAAAAAAGTGGGTTTTCATTCTGTGCTTGAAGATAAAAAGAGAAATACTCCCCTTAACTTCGGCGGGAAGAGCATTCCATAGTTTAGAAGCACAGACTGAAAAGGCTCTGTACCCGTATGTGGCAGTGTTCACACGTGGGACCTGCAATAGCTGAGCTTGTGACGATCTAAGGGTGCGTTTAGGACGAT
>JAOBRD020287338.1:5254-22652 GCA_027575215.2 Hydrozoanthus sils | reverse complement strand
TTTCCATGTAGTTACACGGAAAATAAACTTATTATGAACAACTATAACATGAAAGTCTTAAAGAGCATATGACATGAGTACTGTTTTTCAATCTTCAAAAAGTACACTATAAAAAACATTGTTTTGCCAAGTTTGAAAAACATACGATGAAAGTATGCCAAGATATGGCCTGTAGAATTTTAAATTTTTCCCGCTAAAAGTGTCCCCTCCAAAAGCCAAAAATATGACGTTACAACTAGTCACGTGCGTCTCGTCTCAGTCCATTTAATATGGTGCCACGAAGTAAAGAGATAATTCGATTTTAAAACATCCGTAACTGCTAAAGTTTTCGATAGAAACTCTATTAGTTGCAGATGTCTTAAAGTCGATTTGGATGGACTGAGGGGAGATGCATGTGACCTGTTGCGTCACATTGCTGGCTTTTGGAGGGGACGCTTTTAGCGGGAAAAACTCAAAATTCTATGCACTGTATCTTGGCGTACTTTCATTGTATGTTTCTCAAACTTGGCAAACCAATGTTTTTATAGTATACTTTTTGAAAATTGACGAACTGATTTCATGTCATATGTTGACATAAATTGTTGACAAAAAAGACGAACACTTAAACAAGAAAAAGAAATAGAAAAAAGAAACACTTCAAAATTCATTTGTTTTTCTTCAGGAACTGTGTACACCTCTATGTCTCGACGCAACAGCCTCGCTTTCACGTACGCTGGTAATGAAAGCCGCTGGCCAACTGATCCCCAACGAAAAAAATGTCAACCAATCAAATCAGCCTTACCGAGTAATAAGCATGCTGCTGTGCTAGCTCATTGTCTTCGGGAAACTGTGCTTCTGGTACCCAGTCTGTTTGAGTGTCAGCCTCGTTCGTTCCCCAGTTATTTGCTCTGAGATCCAGAAGGCTCTGTAGCAAAGTCTTGGTTTTGCTACGGAAGCAAAGTTATAAAAGGTTAATGTGTCAAGACCATCAATGTTTTAATAGCGGATTTCTAGCAGAAAGATAAAAAACAGTTACAAGTACTCAGTAATGTAGGAGCACAACAACACGAACTACACGTACAGATACGATAACTGGAAACATACGCTTCTTTAAAATTCTGACCTTTTTGTTTTTGTGCGTAACAATTCGAATGAGTTTTGAGGTCAGATTGCCGCACTCTTACGAAGTTGCTCCAATGTTGATTATTCATTAACCACACAGGCCTACACATAATATATACTGAGTCATGGTAACAGGAAACTTGTACAACTAATTAGCGACTGTTTTAAAATGATGAGAACGGATGGTTATTATTATGATGATGACGACAATGTTGACGGTAGACACATAGACGGTGTTGATGATAAACAAGATGACTATCTGCAAAAACAGTATGTTACCTCGAACAGCTATCGGATCCAGTGATGACTGTCTTAAAATGCTCAAATATCGCATCAACTTTTTTCTCCCTGTCCTCGATGCTCTTGTACACTGGATTGTCAATAAGATAACCAGTCATCTGCAAGGGAAATGTATCACTAAAGTTAAGTTACAATACATATACATATACATATGTAGACAAATAACAGAAAAGGGGTCTTGTGGAACTTAAATAGAAATCGAATGTTTCAAAAGGTCAATCCAACTACCTCAAGCGTGCCTCTGTCAATGGATTCGATCAATTAAAGGGTGAATTAAGAATTTAGCAATATTTTGCAAAAAACTAAATTAAAAAAAAAACAGCACTGATAATACGGGCCTGTGCAATAGCCAAAAATTTGAGATAGTCATTTTTCCTGTGACAAAACTCGGCTTCAATCTCTATAATCAATCATTTGAATTGAATTTGAAATGCTATCCTATTATGTGTGTGTGCTCAGTGAAAAAAAAATCAAACAAGCTTAGAAATATAGCTTGAAGTTAGGGCGAAACTAAACAGCTATTTCAGCTTTTTGATTATGGTTCCAGTCATGTCTTGAAAGTCTTATTTCTGATTAATTAGCAACATTTAGTTTCCTAACACTTTGCAGGTTAGTTTGTCTATTTAAAAAGAATCAAAGATTTGCTAGCATTGAGTACTACGGGCATTTTAAATGTTGCAAGCGCAGCAACACTCGATCGGCTAGATTATGCCTAACAATAGAGTAGTCCCTTTTTCTGTTAACACCCTAGATATATATAAGTTCCAAGAAACTGCAAAAATTGCTTGTTAGCAAGGTATTCATTATATCGAGGTATTTCTTCACACATTTTCTTGTAATTAGGACTAAAAATATACTATTTGTTATACCATGGTGTTCTTTATATAGAGGTTACCATGTTACCATATCAAAGTTACACTGTATGCTGTAAAGGATCGACACTAAATCAAATGTGAAAAACTAGAAAGGAAAGAAAATCAAATACTCAAGAATGCCCTGATAACATAACTAAGGTGCTTCTACCACTAATATGCTACAAAAAAATCCAACAATGTGACAGAAAAATAAACCAACTCAACAGAGACAAATATTTCCAAAACCAAATCTTTTACAACCCTCTCAGAAACATGAATGAGTTTCTCTTTTAAACCATGGCAGAGCAGTTTATGTGAAATCCAATTAGTCAACAAACAACAAAAATTCTGTACAAAAACATTTATGTCATTAATGAGTAACTACAAAAATCCTAGTTCCTTTGTATAATCACAATATAGTTATGCTGCCTGAATTGCTTATTACAATTATAATTAGTAACACAAGGGTCAGATTCAATCATTTTATGATATCAGTAATGTATTTTGTCTTTAAAAGAAATCCTTTTCTGCAAAAATTGTAGCACTTTCCTCAAAACCAGATAAGATCACAGAAACAACTAGAAATTCTCAAGTTTTTAAACAAAAAAGTCCATTAAAATAAGTTTTCATTAAACCACAAGAAAATATATTGATCCAAAAACAACCAAAAATATTTAATGCCAACAGTTCATGGAGGCACAATACATAAAAAAATTAAAGAATTAACCAAACTTGATCACTATGAATTCAATGTTAATCTGTTTTGGCAAAAGATCAAAATAATTGTAATCTGCAAAAGACTAAGTCTATCACTTTTCTGTTAGAACTTGTAACAGTTTGTAATGCCACAACAGATTTCATGATTAATAAAACATCTAAAGCTTTTCATGACCTGACCTCATCACAAAGAAAAACACAAAATAATTAATACACTGATGACAAATTTAACTCCACCTTCAACCCAAAGTGAGAAACATTTTATGTCATCAGATCCAAGCAAATATATACAAAACCAAAAAGCATGCAATTACTGTAAACACATGTTTTATCCCTAAAAAGTAATTTGAGATACATCAATTTTAACTCAAATATACCTGACAGTGTGTGATCGCTTGATTCTAATTAGCATTTCTATAGTTACACCGACACCCCACTGACATGCTAATCAATACACACCCTGACACAAAGCCAAGGCTACTAAGTACTGTACAACAATCATTCCTCAGTGAGCTCCAGTGAAGAATTCAGAGCAGGTGAGATTAACAGTGTGATGCCTTTAACTTTTTCGTTACTCACATTACAGTTGAATCATAGACAGTCCTTGCAGTAATAACTTTTCATAGATAAACATTTAGCCACAGACTGACTCACAAGTTTAACACAATGAAAAACACCAAGAAATTTTAATATAACAGTCCAAAAATATAGCAATCACAATATATTAATCAATATGTGACAAAAATATTATATTATTTAAAACTAAAAACACTCATATATTTGAATGAATAGACAAAGACTAGTATAATTTATATAAATCAAATTAAAAGTCAGTGTTTCTCTGCAATTAGGCAAAGTAAAAAAAAAAAGTTGAAGTATATATGCTCAGACGAAGGGCTGACGCTCGAAACGTCAGCTTTTCCCATCATCTCACGGCGACGATAATTCATTTATCATATATACTTCTAGTTTATACTACTCACCGACGCACTCAATAGTTTTTTTAAAAACTATATACCATAAAAAAAAAGTTGTTTAGCGTCCTTTTTTCTGAAACTTCATGGTCGGGAGGGAGGTTTTTTTTTCCCTGTAGTTTAAACTTTTGAAGACTAATACAATATATTGTAACCCCATTTATTGTTGATGTATATCCAAGGGGTCGAAAACAACCTATCATATATGAAAATAAAACATATTGGAATGCATAGAACATAAACTTGTTTCTATCAAGAGTTGCTAGCAAACACAACAAAACTATTAGTTTTTAAAAAATATGATACATGCTCTTTTTGAAAGTATTAAATTTCAGTATTTTTTATAAAACTACACATTAATTTAGCGATGTTCATATTGTCACATACTACAGATCTTCGGGATGCAAAGAACATACATTTCTATCAAAAAAATCTCTAGCAAGCAAATTTTGCATTGTGAAAAGATTGAGTCACATCCCAAAGCATTTGCAGGCCGATTTTTGACATCAATCAACACCAAAACAAGGATGAGGCCAAATTGCATTGTTAACAATAAAATAAACATTTCATTTCCTGCTCTGTCATGATGAGCTTGTTCATGTTTCATCTTTATTTGACAATTGACTGAAAACACAAGATAAATTCACTGGTATCTATCAGATTTAGTCAGTATTTACAAATTTCCAAAATATTTTGCAGCCGCACAATACTATCAAAACATCTTTAAAGAAAATCTATGAAAATAAAAAATAAAATAAAAAATTTGGTCGGCCCGATTTTCAATGGTCGGGCTGAGACACTAACCAACTTTTTTTTTTTACTTGACCTTATAAGAAAAAATCATATTATTTCAAAATATTGATAAGATCTTAGTTTCAAAATCTGCCTAGAAGTGATGGGGGAGTGGAGACAAATTACTATTTAACCACTTTTTTGGCACTAAAATTAATTATTCTCCAAATTTAAAATAATGATCTTTTTTATCGTAAGGTGATACTTAAAGCCCAAATGGCATATTGCTAAATTCTCGCAACCAAAACCCACACTTTTTCTGTTATAAAACAGTTGGAGAACTTAGCATTCAATTTTCAGTATTTTTCTATGTTTGATCAATTTTCATTTTCTCGTTACAGATTGACCTATTTTGTATGGGTTATGTAAGAAGAAGTTAGATGTTGATCCCAGGGTCCCACCCACATTTCAAATTTTGGTCAAAGGCAAAATTTTCAACTTAAGGACTTTTTGGGTATTGTTTTTTTTTTTTCATCTCAAAACAAAAAAATAAACACAATTTACTAATGGTATGCTAATGAAGTTAGGATAATTTTTTTGTGGGGGGGAGAAAGGGGGAGTAGACAAATTTTTGGGGGTATGAAATATGAAACTCTGTCCAAACCTTCCATCAGTGAAAAATGTGAATTGAGCCCCTGGACCTTTAATAACTGGCTTTGACTAAAATGGTCAAAAATCTTGAAGCAAGCCATCCCTCAGGGGCTGCCCTTGTATCACCAGGTGCTTCAAATATAAACTGCTTATCAAAGAATGCCACATACACTGAACATACAGTTAGATTTCTACATTTATCAAGATAGTTATTTCATTTTCATGAAGTACAATTTCCAAGTTTTGAAAAAATTGTTGAAATGTAAAATATTTACTTAGGAATGTACCATTATTCATGACAAGAGGAATAAACAATGTTTAAATTGTATCTGGGAGGATATGTAGAGGTAATCTTGATTTATGAGATTGGCTTTGACTTGATAAGGATTTAATAATTCAAAAACTAGAGCAGATTGTAAGGTGCATCCTACTCTCTCAAAAGGATTTACAGCTTCAGTTTTCCAAATCACCATTAGTAGTTTAATCCAATTCAGATGGAAACACAAATAATTAATTTCAGAGTTACTTCAGTTACTTCTGAGTTACTGTTTACTCTAAGATGAAAATAAATTCATGTTATATAAAAATCACAATTCAATCTTTCATTCAGTATATAATCTTTTATTCAATATAGATATATATGCTTCTACATTTGTGTAGTTGACAAAAAATCTTTTATTAACAAATAGATTTGGAAAAACAGCCTTGAAAGATTCTATTTTTGATAATAAACTGTCTACAAAAATCTATTACTGAATAAAATTCTACATCACAGTACGTATGATCACTATTTTGCATTTTTTTGTACTTTTATTGAAAGGTTGTTCAACTGATGTAATATAGAACATCTTTTTTCAAGGTATGATGAAAATAAATGTATGCACAAACCAAAACTCATCAGTCACGTTTGATGTTAAGCATCAACCACCACCCACAGATGCCTTAAAACTTTTTAAAGGATTTTGTTTACAAAAAGCACAGAATAAACTGTCCACTTCATTGTTAGAGTTTTAAACTAGAGTAAATATGTAACACAATCAGGAAGACAAGACAAAAACCCCTTTTAATGAGTTTAACAGCAGGAAGTTGTGAAGTGAATGTCTGGCAATAAACAAAGTTTGAATGGCCGAAAATGTCTTTATAACATTTGAGACTTTATATAATATATATTAAGTTAGAATAAATTTTTAGACATTTAAGACAACTTACTTTGAATCACTGAATTGGAAATATAAAATTTCAAAAATAGGTCAAGCTAAATTTTAATTTTTGCAGTATGTCAGAACTTCCTGTGGGGTATATGTCATAAGATCACAACCTAAAATATATTCAAATAAGTCAAACACACTCACAAAACCAAATTTATGTTCCTTGCTATACACAAAGACATCAGTTTCAAGAAATTTCAATCTTAAAAGGTTCCACAACATTTTAACAATATCATACAACAAAGCTCTTTTTTTGTTTGTGTTTATACTGTTATAAGATCTAGGTTCTCATACTAGACTTGCAAAAATATCTCTCGATCACTCTTTCAAAATGATGTAAAATTGTATCAGAAGGGAACAAAATAACAAATTACGCCTACTTACGTTACAACACTGCACTCCATATTTCGCCGATGATTCCTTCGAAGACATGATGACTCATCCATTTCTTTTCCCAAGCGGTAGCTGCAGTAGTTATTAATAAATTACACACTGATATCACTTTGTTTATGGTTGAAATGAGATCATTTTTTGCCTAGAGATGAACTGTAAGTTGTACACTTTTTGAACACAGCAAAAACAATATCCAACATACATGTTCCCTCAAATTTGGTGATGGTTATCAACAAGAGAAATGTAATGACTGTAAAAAGCTCTCCTGAACCCACATTCTAATCATATTATTCATGAATGAATACTGTAATATATTCAAAAACAAACAAAACCACAATTCAACTGCTTTGTTGTAATAATATTTTAAAAAATTACTCCATGTCATTCTTGTGACTAACTGCTTGATTAATCTCACTCTTCAATTTTGAGTTTAGAACATTTAATTAATGTTCAAAACTCAATTTTAGTCTGGTCAAAAGTTAAAAACATAATTTCAATGCAAAACATTGCAAATGCTAGCACTATTTCTTACATAAACACAATAAAAAGATATTTAATTTAACACCAACTTGACTAGCCAACATGAAGACAGCAACCCTGACTTTAGTACCTTGTACTTAAAAAATGACATAATTTCAAAAGTAGACAACATCAGTTGTACTATAGATCAAAATTTCACTTCTTGTTACTTCAACTTAGCACAAAACTTAAAGTTTAGAATAAAATAAAGATCAAATGATAGCAGGACAGGGACAAAAACAATGAGCAGGTTTAAACATAATTGGAGTTACTCAGCCATGTTTAGCTTTTAGTTATTCTAAGTAACTTTTACCTCTTTCTGTGTAGTATAATATTATTATTAAATGTATTCTTGTGTTCCACCACCCATGTTTAAGGTTGTGATACTAACTTTTCAATTAGCAGTTGGCCTTCTTCAACTTGTTCTCTCATCTTCTGTTGTCGCTCCTCTTCTTCCTATAGGCCAACAGCAAGAGTTTTCTATTTAAATTTATCCCTTACATTGTGAATAAAGGAAGAGTATTATTAAAAGAAGTTCAATAATTTGCTCACTCTGACTGGTTAATAGCTTTGTTTGCATTACTGGTTAACCTGTTCAAACATTGACCCTATGCAATAAATATCAGCAGTTTTAATTTTCTCTAGTCTTCATTCAAATTTGCCCTAGCTACTAGGTCTCGTTCTTGCTGTAAACTTTTAAAAGAATATGTTACCCAAAAGAATATATTGTAAACCCATCAAGAGCTCAGTATTCCCAGAGTTCCATCTCTGCATGATTTTAAGTTTTTTGTATTAACAATGAAATTACCTTTTCATAAAGTTCATAAAGGAGTTCAACATAAAGCTGCCGGGCTAGATATCCTCTGAAGTGTTTCTGAATACAGATTGCAGCTTCTTCTTCTTTGGAGAGTTTTTCTTGGTTCTACAACAAAAAGCATCCATCAGTCATCTGTAGCAGTTTATAATTATTTCTGTCTAAGACATTCAGCTGATACCAGGTAGAACTATTTTTTTGTATCAGTTAACAGGTTTTTAAATTTACTTCAATATAATGGAGATGCCTAACTTATATCAGAGATACCAATTATAGTCCCACATTTTTCACCTGAAACCTCCTGTTTTTTAAAGAAAAATTAGGTAAGTAAAAAGTATACAACAACAACAATATGCTGTTCATTTGTTCCTGATCACTCATGAACAATAAACATAGCATAAGAGTAGCAGTGTTCTGATACATTACTAAAATCATATATTAGGCTTCCATACAACCTCGCACTTTTTTTTTTTTAGATAAATAAATATTATGTGATTTGGGTTGAGAAGGATTATAAGGAACAGTTGGCATAATAAAACTTCTAGCCCTAATAATCTCCTGCATTTTGAAGTTTAAAGGTTAGAATCTCTGCTATATACCAAAATAAAAACTTCTATCTTCATTCTTGGTATATGACTGAGCTGCATGGCCGGATGTTAAACAGAACAAATTATCCAAGAAACTAAATTCTGCTACTGTTGCTGTCCATGAAATTAAGACAATGATTTGTTAGAAATAATTACAGCTTTAAATGTCACATTCCAGACTTGGTTGAGACCAATCTATGCAGTTCAAACATGGGCAAAAAATAGCTGGAATGCAACTTATTTAAAAAATGTCTTTTTAGTTCATTCTCCATGAACAAAATGTTTCCAAATATAAAATCAAACTAGCATAAAGACAAAATAACAGCTGTAAGTTCCAAGTAAAAATATTTATTGCTATGATACTGATCAACTTCGAATCATAACTGCTGTTACTAAAAGTTAAGCAAGCATATATTCACATAACATTAAATATTAATAGTAAAATTTGTTGATGCTAAACTGCTTCTTTTTATCTTAACTGTCTACAAATTTTATTATTTTTTCTTAATATACTTTAATGTATAGTTTCTTAGTACTTATGATAGTCTATGAGTAGCATCAGCTTTTAACTTGAACCAGTGTTTGTCAATAACTAATTTAAAAAGATAAAGGTCAATAACTAATTTAAAAAAGTAAAGTTCCTTCAGCTTTCAGAAAGTGCTGCTATCAACAGAAGTCGATGGTGCGCCCTTTACCCCCTCCCTTTGTCAGTGCTCCATTTTACGGGTATTCAAAGCTACAGCTACACTGATCAGAAAAAAGTCAAAACAGAGGTGCAGTCACCAAGGATCAAACCAGTGACCTCTAGTAGCTCCAAAGGCTGCGCACTAACCAACTGAGCACAATCATAAGTAATAACCCCCAATCAGAGGGAGATGAGTAAATGGAAGAAGAAGACAATTGGAAAAAGAACCTCTGAGGAAATGTGGAGTTACATAAACTTATTCAAGCTTAATTACGAAAGAGGAGCAGTAAAAACAAATGCAGTGATTCTTGCCAAGGCTAAACAATGCTGAACAAAATGTCTGATCACACTTTACTCCCCTTTGCAACCATTTGAATACACTGATCAGTGGACTTTGAAACCATAAGGATATAAACAAAAGAGGCAAAGACTTATATGAAAACCACACAAAAATCCTTTGCCTTGGTTGACATTCTGTCTTCTACGTACAGGGACAGTTGATTGATTTTCATTCTTACAGATCTAGTGATTCAAATCCTTTTATTAATTATTTGAATCACTGGTTTATTAATAATTTTTAGGATGATTCGGATGAACCCTGTAGTGGTTCTTTTAAGAATTGTAAAGAAAACATGTTAAACATCTGTTAAGTACCACTAATTTTACTATTAACACAAAATTCATTTATATACAGGCATTCCAGAATTCCGCGGAAAAAAAAATCCAAAATTCCGCTGAAATTTACTGCCCAATTCTGCAGTAAAAAATCTAAATTCTGCGGTAAAAAATCTAAATTCCACGGATAAAAACAACTAGTTTATACAGCAATAAAGTGAAGACCTATTGCAGAAAACTCAAATAAATAACAGAAGACTTCATTTTATTAAGCTGACAGTTTTGTAAAAGCAAACAAAACAATTTTCAATATGCTAAAACAAGAGCCTACCAATTGTCAATATTTGCAGACATAGTTATACTTGGCAGACTATAATATCTTTTATACCTCCACAAATTAGATAATTTTTATAACTGTACATGTCAGGGTTAAGCAATCAATTTCATTTGACATTCAAAAGTTATCGATCTTGTTGAAACATTGCATTGCATTCCATATATTTCTTAATATTAACAGATGTAACAACTCATAATGAGATCAGATTGCAAATCACCTTAACATTGTATTTTTGCACCATTATTTGACTTGATTTTTTCAACAAATTACATTTGCCTTCATTTACGATTTCAAAATATCTCATTTCTCGTGGGGAAATTTTTAATCTGAGTAAATTTAACACAAGTAAATTACATATATTTTCAAAATTAAAGCTTGCCAGAGACAAAATTCCGCAAATTCCATGATTTAAACTAATTCCGTGATTTATCAGACATTCTGCAAATTTCCGCAAAATCACGGCACCGTGGAATTCCAGAATGCCTGTATATAAGGAATGAAAGAAAGAAACGTTGACCCCGCTATAACCCATTTTACAATAAATCTTACCTGAGGCAAAATCTGTTTTGCAAGTGTTGGATTTATTGCCTAGAAAAAAATAAAAAACAACAACATTAAGCTGAGTGTTTAAGACTTGTATTACAGACATGCTGCTTTCATTTCTGATATAAATAATATAAATAAAGGTAATTTGACCTCACCCTGTGCTTCAAAGGTGTCTGATTTGTACCTAATAGTTGGTTAAGTCTTCTGTGCTGGTTATTTCTGTGGAGGTTGACATGTAAGAAGGGTGCCAATGTCAACTATAGTCAACATGTCGATTACGATCTAAAGCTCATTTAAACTCTTTTTCTGGCTCCCTGCAGGATGAACAATTTTTTCAAATCTTACTTTTTTACTTCATATTTTTAGCTAAATTTGGCACTGAAATGTAACGATGGAATCAAAATATGACACCGAAAGGAATAAAATAAAATAAAAAATAAAGTACATGTCAGTTTTCCCAGCCACTCACAATTTGAGACTTTGGCATATCTCATAAAAGTTATCATCAAAACTTATAACGTTGACAGATGTAAAACCCAAAAGTCTGTCAAGGCTACCAAAAGCTTTTTCAACTCTAGTTTAAGAGTGTTTACATTATTCAACCCCCCTATTCAACCCTCCCTACTCTGGGCAGATAATTATTTTAGTAAAATTACAAAGGTGATTGTCAGAGAGAGAAAAAATAACCATTGCCGAAAATTGCTTCTAAATTTTATTTGCCATTATCATTTGTTCTGAAGTCCTCCTGTATTTATCAACATTGGAAACATTTCCACCCAGAATTTTATCTTCCACTAGCTAGCACAATTGTCATAATGATATATATCTGCTTTTCTCTGAAAACTGTTATTTCAAACTTTGTTGAAACTTTAATTTATTGCCTTGGACTATGTTGAAAATTTGTTGAAAAATTAAACTCCACCAAGAGACACATACCCAGATTCATCTTCAGAGGTGCAAACCCATTAAAATGCTCTCGCTGGAATGCTGCGAGTATAAAACGCCATTATACCGCTGGACACAACAATTTAAATACACAGACACCAAAGAGAGCAGCAGATAGTATATAATCACCTCAATAATTGTACTAAATATTAATATTTGATTTTAATTACCTTCACCAGAAACTTAAGAAGTTGTTCTTAACTGATTCTGTGCCCATGTCCATACTGAAACTCTTATTAAATTAGGTTGTAACAAAAACATGTTCTCTAAAGCAGCAAGAAATGGATGCTTGCCAAGTTTATTGGCTTCAAACTTTTCATTTACATATCTCCTATAAAAAAGTGTAGTGATGAGAAAATGGATTTGATCAAAAAGAATACTTATAGCCAGAAAAGCAAAGTTTTCAAAAATCTAGTTACTTTAAAAGTTCAAGTCATACATACTTCAGAGAATTTACCACACTAACATTTGTCACGTTTGGGTCTGAATTGGTGTAGGGATCAAGTGAATCCTATATTATAATACATCTTAAACGATATTTTTAGAGCCTACAGTGCTTCGGTGACAGGAGTCAAAGCATGGGGTTAACAACACAGGTTTGATAGTGGTTAAAAAAACATTTGTACACTGCTGCTATAAATCTTAATCCACTAATGAGATTATTTCTGAGTGCCTCTTAGGAACCAATGCTCGAAGGTCGCCCTTTCTTCAGCAAAACATTACTATATTTATGAACACATTTTAAAAATGTTAAGTACGAAAACTCAACATAATGTATTATACATTGCCTACATCAAGTCTTTAATACATTAAATGAACGAACACCGTATATTTGCATGGAAAATACGAGCGTTTTCTTACAGTTTCTATTCATTTATAATCACTTCCCGTCCTTACTGGCGCAGAATGACAAATTAATAACTGAGAGATTTCATATTTTACAGGATTTCGATAATTTAACCGCGAGCAAGTAATTTTTTTCACATCACTGTCGGCCACATCAATCATCAAAACCCAGATGGGAGACAATACAATACAAACAGTTTATTCCAAGTTGCCGCTTCATTACTCTTAAAGTAAAAATATTTCTTAAAACGTGGGCATAATGATAATATATTGAAGTCATATATAGGCGACCAGCTTCATCGAGTTTTGAAATCACTAGTGTGAAACAACATTAGCACACAGTGAATCCCGTGGCTGTATTTCTCAAGTTGTTAAAGTCACGAGTAAACTAACATGAAACAAGTTTCATTGAGGATTTTACTATTGGTCCTGTAGGTTTGAAAATAAAACTAATGAATAATAAATACTTGCGAACAGAAACCTCCTACTCCACTAGAAACCATGTTTAGTGTATTTAAACAAATTACCTAGCTAGGCGAGGATAAGAACGCGCCGTTGAAAGGTGTTTCCATAAAACCTACCTCCATAGCCGAGCGAGATCTGTTGTATATTTGCTGTTGAATCACACCCATGTCTAGTTGCTTGAGCGAGCTGTCAACCTGGCCAGAGAGAAGGTCTTTTCTTATAGTTTCTTCGTCATATTTATCTTGGTTACGCGCAGTAACGCCATTGTATAAATTGACACCATTGGAGTTATCGCTCATTGCCTGCGAACGTTTTTCAAACATCCGATCCCGAGTATTCTTTGACTGTTTTCATAAGACTAAAACGGCAGAAAACTTTCGGATGATCTAACTCATTCTCCCATTCACAGATTTTCAAAGTCCTCGTTTGCGTTTTGGTGATGAGAAACTATCCTCTGACATAGCATTTGTGTGCCACCAGACGTCTTTGATTAAAATGATCTTGCCCAACCTTTGAGCCGACGTCACTTCCTTACAGGCTCGAATTTCTCAACAGAAGCCGTTCATCATTAACTTTGATATACTCACTGATCATTTTCATTTAGTTTCCTTTACATACTTTCACCATTACAGCGGAAAATTTTAAAATCTTCAAAATCAAGGCAGTCTTCAAGAGATGCGAACCATTAAAATGCTTTCGTTGGAATGCTGCGCATACAAAACACCGTTATACCGCTGGACGCAACGACTTAAAAACACCGACAAAAACACAACAAAGTTTAGTATCAACAACAACGAAAAAAAAGACAAGTTTCACTTTTCGTTTCACTTTGCATACAGGTTACTTTGCATATTTTGTAACTTTCGGCTAGTCAGGTTCACTTTCTATCTTGCCCACCGTAAATGTTGTTGTTGCTAAATAATAAATGCAAATCTGAGTATATGTCTGGTGACTAGTTAATTAAGAATAAACAAGCGCGAAACACTTCGCTTACTGTACTGCACGTTTTTGTTGAAGCCAATAATATCCGTCGTATGAACATTTCAAAAACTCCTACCGGCCTCAGTAAAGTGGTTTTGCAGTGTCGTGTTGTTGAGAAAAATCGACATTGGTCGAAAGGAGTGTGGCAAAGTTAAAACCTGTCCGGACTGAAATCATTTTAATTTTTCCCCCAGTCATACATGTATCATGACACATGAACGGGCACATAAACCATCGAGGAATGTAAGAAATGGGCTTTCAACTCAGATAAACGCTTATTCATCTTAACGAATGTAAATTTCATTAACGATAAGCATCTTTAGCGGTTTTTTCAAATCACAAACATAGCCACCATAACTCATGCAATGTACTAATTATTAAATATAATACCCGGCCGCCTGTGATAACTTAAAGCAATGAGGTCTTAAAAAAAATGTTGATGTTACAGTTACTTTTCTACAGCACGCTTTTTATATGCTTTATTTTTTCCAGTACCGCGCGCTGACAGGTTGTAAATTTACCTCATTAGCATACCAGAAAGATATTCTAGAGAACACGACTATATTTTAAAGTACACCAAATCTATATCGTATCAGAATCAGCTGTCTTAAGAATATGGTCTTACAAACAAGAAAGATAAAAAACAATATTGAATTCTTTTCTATCTAGTACTTTCTATGGAGACTAAAACTTAGGATCAGAAGAGATTAAAAAAAATAATTATACTATTTGCCAAAAAGTAATTTCAACTGTTGTAGCAATATATTAACATAGAACTATTTCACAAAACCATTTCAGCTACTTTGAAAAGCGGTTTTGAACAAAAACGCCGCTCAAAATCTGTTATCAACGCTAATGAACCGAACACAAATTCTCATAAATTCGCAGGTTTCCCCAGCGAAAGGAAAGACAATCAGTCTTCTTTCATGCCAGTGATTAAACTGAAAACAACTGGGTTGAAAATGGTCTCAGACAATTTAATTGTGGGTTGGATACAGACATACTGGTAAAGATTACTGATTCATCCCCAAAGGACCGTTCCAAACCAACTATTTTTTCTCTTAAAAAGGATTAGCAAAACCTGCTAAGCGAATTATTCTCATTTGATTGAATGGAAAACATGTATGAAATTCTTGCGGAGGTCTCACAACAGTTTTCTTGTTAATTTTGCGCTTAAGGCGGGAGTGCACCTAATTCGCGCTTTGTGGCCACTTTTTCTAATGTTTCTTCCGATATCTCCGTCCATGGTTTGAATCTACAAAATCGCTCGGCTCAAAACGCAGATGGTATGATGGAGAGTCAGCTTGAATATTTGAAAAATTTCTGGATGAATTTTGAGTTGTTTTTTTTCTTGAAGATTGGTAGTTTTAAAAAGAGAATTTTGAATTTGGTGATTTTTGAGAAGTTTAAAAATTAATTTTGAAGTTAATATTTGATGTAAATTCGCCAAACCATTTTCAAACAAAAGCTGTACTAGTCCCTTGCCAGGGAGGAACGGTTGCTGATTTTACTCAATATTCTTCTTATTCAAATATCTTTTTCAACTTCCTCACTATCCAACAAAAGTTTAGGTGCACTCCCGCCTTAAATCGAGTTGTGTTCACAGCAGACGTGCGAACGGACTTGGTTCGAATCAGTTCTCAGTGTGTGATACCTGATGGGCTTCTTGATGCTCTATCCATAGATAGGCGCGCGGAACTCGGACCATTCCACAAGGGTTTACTCGAACTACCGGCCATCTGTTTGCTGGTCAAGTCTATGCTTGCAAAAAGCACCGAGTTTGTTTTTAGTTGGAGGTAGCAGCGGAAAGTATTTCCATGCACTCTAAAAATTCTGTCACCTCTGCTCTCCCGAGGTAAATATTCCCATTGCTTACCAATACTTTTTTGATATTTCTAATCTTTTAATCTTGTCATGCACTCTATTAAAATATTCCGTATTCAATATGTATTTCAGGCAAATATTCAATACACTTTTTTTTTCTTTAAGAACAAACTTGATATTCTTATCTGAGGCTGAAATTCTTTTAATAAAAAAAAATAATAAAAATGAAAAAAATAAAAAGGAATAAATAATAAATAAAAGGAACATGCACAGCAACAAACAAGCATCAGACTGCAGGTCAGATACTCTACAGTTATATGTCGATAAATATCCGTCGCCTGGTTAACCCAGTTGGTAAGGCGCCAGTCTGTCGTGCGGGAGGCCCGGGTTCGATTCCCGATTCTCTTAAAACAACTGAGGAGAAGGTGCTGCCTTTGCCCTAACATCTGCAAACGCATCTTCTCGGATAAGGACGTTAAACCGTAGGTCCCGGGTGGCAGGCTTCGAAGGGGACTTCGAGTCCTATTGCCTGTTCTCCCGTGACTCCTTGAGTCACAATGTTATAAAACCAAAACCAAAACCAATATCACACTCCATATAGTGCCTTTGAAACGTATTAGTTATTTCTACAGCATAAACGAATAACTAATCCCTATGTAGATCTTTATTGAGGGGTCTACGACTGTCTGATGCTGTAAACAGAAGAAGGGAGACAACATGTACATACCTGTCGCATCTTAAGGGATGCTGCCGCAAAAAAGAAGGAGGGAGACAACATATCTGTCGCATTCTAAAGGATGCTATAAACAGAGGGAGGGATAAAACACATCTGTCGCATTCTGTTAAGGATGCTGCAAACAGGAGGAGGGAGAGAGCATATCTGGCGCATTTTTAAAGACGATGTTGCAAAAAAAGGCGGAGAGAGCATACGAGGCGCAATTCTTAAGGACGATGTTGCAAACAGAAGGAAGGAGAGAACATATCTGGCGCATCTTTTAGCAACGATGTTGCAAAAAGAAGGAAGGAGAGAGCATATCTGACACATCTTTTAAGGACGATGTTGCAAACAGAAGGAAGGAGAGAACATATCTGACACATCTTTTAGGGACGATGTTGCAAACAGAAGGAAGGAGAGAACATATCTGGCGCATCTTTTAGGGGCAATGTTGCAATTAGAAGGAAGGAGGTAATGAATCTGGCGCATCTTTTAGGGACAATGTTGCAATTAGAAGGAAGGAGAGAACATATCTGACACATCTTTTAGGGACGATGTTGCAAACAGAAGGAAGGAGAGAACATATCTG
>JAOBRD020287230.1:5955-22652 GCA_027575215.2 Hydrozoanthus sils | reverse complement strand
GATAATTCATTTATCATATATACTTCAAGTTTATACTACTCGCCGACGCACTCAATAGTTTTTTTAAAACTATATACAATAAGATTTTGTAGTTTCTTTTAGTGTTCAAAACTGAATTACGGTTATATCAACAAAAGTTTTAATGAATAATATCCTACAAACAACCATTAGGGGTTTAGGTATTGGGGAACCAGTCAATTTTAGCAAATAGCTAAAGAGAGAAGGCTTCTTAAAGGTTTTTGATAAGCGCACTTCGATTGGCTGACGTTCAACTGTGCGCACTCTGATTGGCTGCTGTTCCACGCTTTGTGCACTCTGATTGGCTGGTATTCAGTGTGACACCAAGTCAAGCAATGATTTTTAGTTTCAGCTTTTTACAGTGAAACACCACGGAATAACAAAGTAAGACCCTTAAAGCAAAGAGAGTTGTCGTCTTTGTTTCTTTCTTCCTCGCCACATTTCTCAGTCGTGCCTTCCCACGTTATTGAACCGTGTTTTGGTCTTAAGTTACGCATGACACCGTTTTTTTTGTTGCAGAATTATTTCAAACGTGTTTCATGCGTTTATTTCTAACCCTAGCTTTCGGAAATTCATCTCTTGTATAACAACACACTGACGAGCAATAACAACGAAAAGTTTTTTTATACTAACTATGTCTTCCTTCTTTTTGGCGTTGTCAATGGGCTTCGGCTAAAGGGAGAATTCGTATTGGTCCCCTAGATTCTCTGGTAAGAATGAGCTGTATTGAAGCGGTAACCGCAAACATCTCTTTGTGTTTCGGCAGCCTGGGGCAATCTTGGCAACGTTCTTGGAAGGCTGAACCGAACCCGCGAGGCAGAGGAGGCTTATCTAAAAGCTCTCACTTACCGATCCAATATGGCCGACACTCACTACAACTTGTAAGTCATTGACCTCTCAAAGCGAACTAGGTATTAAATTAAAAAGTACAATGTTTGACGATATTCTATATTATTGGTTTCAATTTCCTCAGATTTCTTGTGCTATTTAGTTTTTTCCCATCGTGTTGTAAGTGGTTTTTATTTCACTCATTTAAGTTGGCCAATCGACCCGACTCGTGGCCTGAAACAAAATCCCTACATTAGTTTTTGCTTTTCAAAGTTTTATTTTTTTAATCGAACCTTTGAGATTTTTTCTTTTTTTTTTTTTTTAAAAAAAAAGAAACAGAAACAAAAAGCGCAACCATATGTACAGTGGACAAGTTATCCGCCAGATAATTGTGTTTTTTTTTCATGTCCCGCTTATTTAGTGAGTCAGAAGGTTCTAAATAAAGGATAATTTGTGGTCGAACAGCCTCAATTGTAATTTTATTACTGGCAATTGAAAGCATTTATCCAGCCGGTAGCTTATATTCTTTCTGTTTCTTACAAAAACCTCCCGTTTTAGAGAAAACGCACACGTCAGTTACTTGTGGACGGAGGTTAAAACCGAAAACAAGTTTGCCTTCTCACAATCCTGTGTTCATAGTTTGTTTGGTCGAGGCTCTTGCCAAGCTCAGTTATTTTTTAACTTTTCAGGGCGATACTGTTAGCAGAGGAGAAGAGATACCAAGAAGCTATTCTGAGTTACCAGAACGCCATCAGGTTCCGACCGCGACTCGCGGGTGAGCAATGTTACATCAGGGACTAAGGGAAACAAAAAATCGAGTTAATTTATCATGTTTCTGATTTGACAGAACCGTTCTGAAAATGTTCTGCCGTTAGAATATGAATCTGAGTTGGGTTTTGGCAAGAAAAGAGAGAAAGTAAAGAATACAACTGATAGGATGAGAGTTGACTGTACAAAAGACAAAACGGAGATGAGAAATGATTGGTGTTATTCGTTCAAACTTTTGAACCAGTTGTTGAAACCCTGTAAATTAAAAGCGACCATTCATTTTGCTTGTCTTGAAGAGTAGAAATAATTGGTGTCAGTTCCATCTTTTCGGAACCAGTTATTGAAATCTTGTAAGGTACCAATTTGTTTTACTGATCTCGAAAGATAGCATCAAAAAGTGTTCATTATTTCTTGAAGTAATTGCAAATTGTTTCTTTTTTGTATATGATTAGATTATGTAAAGGTTTTGCTTTATTACCCTCTGCAGTCGCCCACATGAACCTGGCTCTGTTGTTAGAAGAGGTTGGCCACAAGGAAAGAGCTCTGCAGGTAAGACGTCTCACAAACGTTAGTTGAGAGTTAAGAAAACAACTGAAGGAATACTAAGCGTAGCGCACACGAGAAGAAACAGCTTGATAGTTTCACCGAGATACCGGTGCGCCGCTCGTTCGAGGTGTAGCGCACATTTAAAGCAAGTGCATCACAAAGTAAAGAATGAAGTGAGTCAGTCAGGTACTAGAGATGTACAAAAATTTATTGTTTAACCAGTTCTCAAATAAAGGAATGACATGAACACATGGCAGTAAATTTACGAAAGATTCGCAAATTAGCGCCGCGGCGTTTGTCGAAATGCGACGCACTTATTCGAGCCAGGATTTGCGGTAGATTAGCTTAGATAGAAACTCTAGACTTTGTATTGTTTTGTTTTAAAAATGTTTTCAATACTCTTGTTCCCAGATCCTAAGGAACGCGAGTACGATAAGCGGGCACGGCCTAAAAGACCCAAAGCAACATTCACACGCGAGTAAGAAAAATTAAAAGTGTTCTCTGTTGGTGTGTGTACCCCAACTCACTGGCGCTAGCAGGTGGAGATAAGTTTTAGGTGTCAGAATTATCCGTTTTGATCCTATCACTAGTGTTGACTTTTCCTTAACTACCCTTGAAAATTAAGAAATTCTTACAAAGTGAGGAGGTGGGAAGCAAAGAGGAGGGGGGAGGGGAGGGGAGGGGAAACATTGGCCTACTTTCGTTCTTAAAACTCGTCTTAGCTGATGGCATTGTTAATGATAGTTAGTATATACCAAATCAGTGAATAGCTTTTTTTTTTCGCGTGCTCTGATTGGTTCCTGAAACAGTAAATATCCAAGGATATTTACTGTTTAAAGATATGGTTTCTTAGTAAAAGGAAAAATCCTGGTGTTTCATTGGTTTTTATATAACAAAATAAAATATTCATCAAACTTAAGAAAGAAACGATAAGAAACTCCATCTTGCTTCATTACGTTCCTTCATTTACGTTTGATAAATTTTACATTTTATCCCGATGCGCGTATGTATTTCTGAAAATCCGAACCGGCTGAGAATGAAGAAATGCTCGCTCTAACGGGTGCTTGTGAAATTGTCTTCTCCTTCGGTAAAGCATATTTTGTTAAATTTAAGGAAGTCGTTATCTATTCTTTTTCAGTTGCCAACATCAAATACAATCTGGGAAGAATCTTAGCTGATTTGAACAGACTAGAGGTAGGTAGGGTGAGATCAGACATCATCGTCTAAAACGTTTACCACAGAATAATCATCATGACCATCATAATAGTTATCACTGTCATTATCACCATCATCACCACCATCATCCTGTCACCAATTTGGTCACTTCTATTATCATATAAAACTAGGTTTGACCGATCTGTTGCATCGAATTTTCATTCAATGTTTTTTTTAATCAGTAAGGTTTTGCTAACGCAATAGCATAAGTAAATCAAAACAAGATTTAAATTGACGTTTCGGCATCCTCTCGATACTATTATCGGGAATAATAAATCTACAATGGTGCCAAGTTAAGTATGGGATTATTTGAATTGTTAGTCTATTGTTTAATCCCATACTTAACTTGGCACCATTGTAGATTCTTTATTCATGATAATGGCATCGAGAGTATGCTGAAGCGTACGTCGATTCAAATCTTGTTTTAATTTACTTGTTTTTTTATTTCAACATGTATTTTACACCGGTTCTGGGTGCGTTTACATGTACTTCAGGTTAGATGCTGTCGTACAAGGTCTTCTGATTTTCTAACGACCCATGGTAAACGCCCTTCTTAAGTACCATCTGTGTTATCTTTATTAACAACTGTCACTAGTATTACCTCAATTGCCACATATCTCTTCCAGGAAGCCATTACAGTGTACATGGACGCAGTCAGTACCAGGCCCGCCCATTTTGAGCCTCAGAGCCTCTACAATATGATTGGTTAGTTCGTAACCATTCCATTGTCCTAAAGTTACGCAAGGTCGACAGTCAATACGCTAGAACACTAGAAAAACTAGTTCAAGCTGTGATTGGCTCATTATCAAAACTCGTACTGCGATTGGCTCACACATCTTTCCTATTGTCACATTACATAAAACCTTGCAGTTGACAATTTTTCTCCCTCCACCAGATTCATTTACGTACACTCATCGGCTCTATAATCTGCCGCCTCGTCAGTCTTGGGATCTAACCCTCGGCTGACTCGTTGGCAATGAGGTAGCATGTTGTGAGAATTCATTTAAGTTGATTATAAGCTCTGTGGTATCGAATTTTGTAATTGAGCCAGAAAGAAGTACACTTCATTGTTCCTCGAACGATTCACATTCAGCTGTTTTACGTGCTCTGTTTCTTCAAGATGACTGATTTTTCACCACTCTGCTTCCAGGAGAAGCGTACTCGGCCAAAGGAGATGCAGAAGAAGCGGAGAAATGGTACAAGAAATCGCTGAAAGCCAAACCTGACCATATTCCCGCTCACCTGGCATACGCTAAACATCTGGCCAAGACGGTTGGTATAATAATATAATAATAGAATAACATATATTTTAAAATCTACTCTTTTCTTCTATATTTCAAGAGTTACGCAAAGAGTTTGAGTCAGTTGTCCTAGCAGAAGACTGTCTCCCCTCCCTCCCCCCACTAAACCTTTTTGTTTGGTTCACGTAGCTTGCAAAGTAAGCGTTTTCATTGGGTTTCTTTTTTGGCCGCGCGAAAAATGGAGCGAAAGCAAAAACGTAAACCCAACTGAAACGTTTGCTATGCAAGGTAGGGCTCGAGTTAAAACAAGTTTAGAAATTTGGAAAAGTTTTTACTTTCCTATGAAGCTTCTTCTCTGTAGTAACATGTTTACGTGATCTATTTATTCCAGGGACGGGTACAAGAAGCAGAGGTGTTGTTCAAGAAAGCTCAACAAATAAACCCCAGAGAAGCCACTACATGGTCGCACTACGGTTAGTGAAACTCCTGTTTTTTTATACCACTGAAACTCTTGTTTTTTGATACCATTTGTAAATTCTCCCAACTACAGCCCATACTTTTCTTTGAACAAGGTTTGGGAGAATTTTACTTTTGATCTTCAGTAGTTTTCTTTGTTTGATCAAATCTCATTTTTTCATTACCAAATGTCTCACTGTATAAATGTTATGCAAAGAGAAGTTAGATGTTGATAACTGGCCGAGCCTAAAAGGGTTCAAATAGATCTCGCTACAGATAGTTTTGGGTTACCGTATTTAATGAAAGTTCGAAAAATGCGCATTAATTCGGGGAGAAATTTCAGGAAAACTGCAACGAATTTAACGTAGCTTTGTGACGAATCTTGCAATCTTTTTTCTTTCTTGTTTGCATCTGATATCATTTTGGAGAGGAAAAGTCGATGAGGTTGTTTCTCTGCTGAAATCCAATAGGCCTTATGCATGTTTACGTCAAACTAGTCAATTTCACCCCCAAGCCCCGTATTCAAGAAATAGGTGTGAGCATTTTGCACGTGCAAATAGTGTTCACGAAGGACGCTTTGGAATTTGATTTATGAAAATATTCACACTTTCGTGATTTGAAAGCGAGGCGCGGCTTGGGGGTGTTTGACGTAAACATGCATAAGACCTATTCTCTTTGTTCCAGGTCCGAACCTCCATATTCATAACCTTGGTTTCTCGGTTGCTCTAGGTCAGTTCCTGTATGAAGTACAGCAAGTCAACAAAGCTGCTGCCATGTTTACTAAAGCAATGGAACTAGCCCCGGAAGATTTTGCTATAGTGGCGAGTACTGCAAACTACCAAAGGTAAATAGAAGTGAGGCCGTCTTTATGTTAAATCAAGAGACGCGCTTGTATCCTAAATTATAAATTGTCTCATCTTATTTTATTTTTTGATCCACAGAGAAGCAGGCCTGTACGAGAAAGCCGAAGAGAGTTACAAAGCTGCTGCTAGGTTGAGACCGAAGGCAAGTTTTGTTACTGTTAGGAATACTCAGAACCCGCCCCCTAGTAGTAGGGGAGACGTCTGAGCCTACCCCTTAGCAGTACGGGAGATGTTTGAGCCAGCCCCCGGTATAGGGGAGAGGTCTGAGCTTGCCCCCCCTCCCCCCTCCCCCCCCAGTAGGTGAGATGTCTGAGCTCGCCCATCCACAATAGGGGAGTCGTCTGAGCCCGTCCCCTTAGTAGTAGGGCCATTTAAGCCCACCCCCAGTAGGGGAGGCGTCTAATGCACCCCCCAACAGGGGAGATGTCTGAGCCTACCCCCAGAGTAGGGGAATTATCTGAGCCAGCCTGAGTAGGGGAGACGTCTGAGCTCGCCCCACTAGTAGGGGAGACATCAGATGGAGCCCCTTAATAGGGAAGACGTCTAAGCCCACCCCCTGTAAGGGAAACGTCTAAGCCCAACCCACTCCGACCTTTAACACGAAGGGCTTTTTGTATCTCTTAGCGAACTTGTCGAAATAAAAAACTGCATGATACATTTATAATTTTCATAACACCAAAAAATGGATGACGGCTGGAGCGGGCGCTCGCCAAATAAAAAACACTCAATGTTGCTCTAAAACTTGGGTTTTACTTTAGGATCCGTCTATACACATGAACCTTGGAGCTCTCCTGCATATAAAGGGGAGACTGGAAGAGGCGGAACGGAGCTATCTAAAGGCTCTGGCGATCAGACCTGGTGATCGAATGACCTTGGAGAACCTTAAGAAACTAAGGGCGTTAATACGTCAAACAAACAGGACGTAAGAATCACGCTACTTGTTCCATCGACAGTCTCCACGAGGTCACTGGTCATACTGGGTAGCTTTACTACTGTGGTCCGAGCCAGAAACTTGTGACTGGTGAAGATTCCGTCTTGGACGGCAGTTTCTACACGTGGATTGTTGAGCTGAATAGTTAAGAGATGTTTGTTTAAACACAGACTGGTGAAGATCATGTCAGTTATGCAGATATGAATCCGAGAAGACACAAGTGCAGCTGAAGAAGATAAATGTTCAAGCAGGGCAAAAAAAACCTAACAAGCGTCCATTTACACTAGATTTTGTACTTTTTCTTTAACCAAACATAATACCTACTACATAACTTCGTTCCCACCAACTTTCTAGTAGTGTCTACACGTTAAACGGTTTTCCCCTGTTGTGGTTAAGGATAGGTAGTGAACTAGATAGTCGTTTGAATTGCTTGCCAGTCAATTTTTCCAATTTGACCGCAAAGGAGACATTGAAACAGAGATCTTTAGTAAATCCTCGACGTATGAAGCAAAGAAGGTAATTAGTTTCAAGACTTAATTACGGGTTCAATTAGTTCATTAGTTCATTAGATAGAAAGATTTTTAATTACACACATCATTATGTTAGACCTTATTTATAAATGGCATCGATTTTAATATTCTTTTGTCTCCACTCAAATTAGACCTACAGTACTAGTAGCCTCGTTCTCGAGTTAGGCTAGCAGATCTAACTTGAATATTAAAATCACCGCTATTTGTGGATAAGGTCTATGGCATCTTGATGTTCATGGTTCAACAATCCACTGTTGGATGTTTTGTTTTTACCTTGCATAGCGGGAAGAAGCCATAGGAAACGTTAATATTTATGAAAGTTCTCCGTAAACGTTTATTCACAGGATCACGGTGTTTACAAAATATACAACTTTTAAAATATTTTAACACCACGTGAGTGTGTTTAACGGAACCATACCGATCTATAATAAGTAGTTTGAAATTGATGAAAGTCGCTAATCTGATCCTAACCAGGTCCAGGTTGTTCAAAAGCCGGTTAATTTTAACACAGGGTTAATTCTAAGTTCAAACAGTAATATCTTTACAATGAAAGGTTTTCTTCACTTGCAACCTCTGCTCAGAATTTCCTACAATCCAAACATGTTAACCACAGATTTCTAAGCCATTTCAGTTAACGGATCGTAAGAAACACGAGCATGTACTAAAAACTAACCCTGGGTTTATAGGGTTAATCGGTCTTTGAACAACCGGACCGAGGCAAATCTAGTAGTTAACTGTTTGTTTTATTCATTTAACTATGATGCACATCTAGGAAAGTATTATTGCTCTCTATAATTCGTAACTTTTTGAGAGTCTCAACCTCACAAACGTGTTTTCGATATCCTAATAGTAATGAGGCGTTTTCACACTCGTGCACAGTGCGTATATCCCACTGTTTGGCGGGCCACGGGTCTTACAATGTCACCGAATCCGTGTCACCGAGACAAAATAATGGTAAATAGACACTGCAATCATTATGAATTACGGTACAAAGGCAAAAACAATTTTATAACTCGGAAACCATAACATTTGTAAGACCTGTGGCCCGCCAAAATAGTGGGATATACGCACTGCGCATGAGTGTGAAAATGCCTAATTATAATTAATTAGACTAAAAAAACCCTACGGGGATTATAGCAAAATGAACACTTTAGTTAAACTAGTTTTCTTTACATTCAGCTTCAAGTGTTTCCGTCAGTGGCTTTTTATTTTTGTAAAAACTGTGCGTCTTTGTACTGATTTTTTACGAAAATTATTTTTATCCAAAGGGCATGAAGCAACAAACGCCATAAATAAAGTTGTTGTTTGTTATTATAACGTGCCAATACACATCTTGAGAGCTAATCACAAAATAGATGCGGCTAAATTGCAATTCGCAGTACTGATTAACAGCAATTGAGAGTTTGTAGTGAAGTTTTTAACTTGGAGAACAATAGAATTATGAGTCGGAGTGATGTTCGTCAAATCACAGAATTCGTACGTATTTTCAAAAGTCACTATCTACACGCAGCAAATCATGGTTCCAGCCATTACCACTAGGGAGAGGCGACAAGAGTTTTCTGGATGCAACGTCAGCGTAAAAATGCGAAGGAATAAACGCGCATGCTCACAGCAGCTATGAACCCAGAGTGAAGACTGGGACCTACTTCCTCTTAACTGAAGACAGGTCGGGCATGCTAGTACCATGGTTAGGCGGGACCGTCAAACCCTTCCTGGTCGTTTGACCGGGACTCAAACTATCCATTGACATGGACTGGGGCATATCCGTAGTCGAAGGAGCCGATTTGCCGCTGCTTGGCCGGCCTCGGTTGAGTTGTCCAGGACCTTCGATGGACTCTTTCGTACCTAACAAACAGATAGGTTTTAAATTTAATTAATTATCGATGGTTCCGTAGTTCTAATAAAAGTTCTTTGAAGCCATACTTCTAAAAAAAATTGCCCTGCTTAACAAATAGTTCAAAGTGCCTATGAATTGAAAAATTTTGTTACCTCGGTGGAAAGACCTTGCTAAATGAGGAATAGCGGTGTAAAAATTTTGTCAAGATCTTTTATGGTTCTCGAGATATTAACATTTAATGTTTTCAACTGATGACATCGCTGAAAAACTGCTGCTAACCAATAACCTTTGGATGAATTTAAGAGATAGACAGATCATTGGTCCAAGTTTGGCTTGAATTAATTCAAAGATTATTAAATGGCAGCAGATTTTTAAAAAAATGCAAATTTGCTGGAACCTCTGTTGACACCAATTGAAAACATTAAATGTTAACATCTTGAGAAGCCCTAAAAGCTTGACAAAATTTTTACACCGCTATTCCTCGTTTAGCAAGGTCTATCCACTGAAGTAATAAAGTTTTTCACTTCATAGGAACTTTAAACCTATCTAGCCCGGGCTTTTTGGAGATGTAAAAAGATAAATACCCACAATGCATTGTTTTGAAAATTGAATGGCATGTTTTGCTGCAAATCTTGAAAACAAACCTTGGACTGCTTTTTGGTTAGTATACACTTCCAAAATTGTTATTGCATTGTACATAAGCATCTAATGTAAGGTGATTTTGAAAATGCAAAAAGCGGCCTTTGACATTGTGGTTGCCACGACAACAAGTGGAACACAACGAAACATATCAAAAGATTTCCAATAAAATCCCCCCTTCCTCCTCCAGGATTGTACTGGGCTTTCAAACAGGTGCTAAGAATTACTGCTCGAAACGACCTCACTATCTGTTGGAGTGTATTTGGCAGAATTTTTTGTTCTAGGTTAATTTGTTTCTTTGCAGTGTTAAAGAATACTTTTTTAAGTTCATAACTCGAGATAATGTTCTAAAGAGCTGGCACATTCTTTAAAAATGCCAGTTTTCGCCAATAACTCAAAGAATCATTAACCAGATCATCCATCCTGGAAATGGTTTATAAAAATAAGCTACTGCTGGTCTAAAATGTATGAAGCAGTTTCTCTCGAACTTGTCTTGAAGAAATCAATGCACGCAGTGTTTTGTAGATTGTTAAATATACATGGGGAAGGGGAGTATCTGGGGTGTATGCAGTTATTTAAGGAGGATAGACGGTAGGAAACTCGAACGTTTTGTTGGTAAGTGAAACATAACCATACTTGTACCACATACCTGTGGGTAAACCAGGGGAACCTGGGGCAGCTGAAGTTGATAAGGATGCCCTCCTCTCTAGCTCTGAGGTGTAAAAGCCATTATGGTCCAGCCTGGCAATGATGTTCAACATCTGGTGCTCACAATCCATGGTAGAGTAATGACTCAGCTTGTCCAGTAACTCCAGTAAGTGTCTAGAAAAGTTGTGATGGAAGTTCTGAATGGTTCGCTCAAAATCCTCTCCACTAATCATTTGGTCCATGTGCTCCACCACCACCTGACATAGGAAGAAAAAAGGAAAATTTTCAAGGTCCCACTACACGACTCTGCTGGGACAAAAGAGTAACTTTTGACGAGTCTTCGACGAAGTCAAAACCTCACCCATACCCCTCCCTGTGGGTAAGATTTATTGGTGTGAAGAAGCCATCACTTTTGTCCGACATGGACTATGAACCCATCTCTAGAAGTGACCCATTTTACAAAACCCCTCTCTATGGACCCTTCTCACTATGGACCCTTCTTCACTAAGGATCCCTCTCTTGATTTCTTCTTTACTATGGACCCTTCTCGACTAAGGATCCCTGTCTTGATTTCTTCATTACTATGGACCCTTCTCTACTAAGGATCCCTGTTTTGATTTCTTCTTTACTAAGGACCCTTCTCAACTATGGACCCTTCTCTAGTAAGGATCCGTCTTTCTTGAATTCTTCTTTACAAATGACCCTTCTCTACTAAGGACCCTTCTCTAATAATGAACCCTCTTTACTATAGAGACTTCTCTACCAAGGACAACTCTACTAGGGGCATTACTCTACTATGGTGTCTCTCTACGATGGACCCCTGTATTCTGGACCCTTCTATACTACGTACCTCCCTATTATGAACCTTACTATACTCGAGGCATCTCGACTATGAACCCCTTTCTACCGTAGAGCCCTCATTGAACTACAACCCATTTTTTACTATAGAGCCCTCTTTACTGTAATCTTTTTTACTGTGGACCCTCTTTTCTACTATGGACTTTTTTCTTATCACCGATGACTCTTCCATTACGGATCTTTCTATTCTTTGGGTCTTTTCTACTTTGGAACCCTTATACTAAGGACCCCTCTCTTGCAAGGATCCTTCCCTAATATAGACCCCGTTTTATTATGAATCCCTTTTTCCTTATGGCCCCCTCTACTATGGATGCTTTTCAACTTTAGATCCTTTTGTAGTATAGACGTCCCTCTGGTATAGATACCTCTCTCTAATATTGTCGAACCTTTTGTACTTAAGGCACCTTTTCTTTGGACCACTCTTTAATGCAGACAACCCTTTAAAATGATTATCCTGCTAGGTCCAATAGAAACGCTTTTAGTACTTATTAAGCTAAATTAGGTCTAGGGAAATGAGATGAATCTATTCTTGCCTTTGTTGTTGTCCTCTGTTTAGAGCTGGGCTCCCCTTGGGAAGGTCGTTTGCTCATTGGGCTCTGACTGAGATGATCTACCGCATGTGCCTCCACATTGGCACTCTGGGTAAACCGCTGAAAGGAAAATTAATTGTTTAACAAAGACTCCTCACTTTAAAATCGACGAGTTGATTAGTATAAACACCTTCGGGGACATAATATTTAGATGTGCTGGCTTATTAAAGCTACTCAGTGGACTAATGGATGTAGGAAAATGCCAATAATTACATTGATAATGATAATTGACCTTTTTTAGTATGTCCAAGAGGCAAAGTTGCTCAAAGTTTTAACTGTTGTGATTTACTTGTTAGTCGATGCTCTTTTAGATACGCAAAAACCGTGGAGTTTAGGATGTATGTTTTTTGTTTTTGGAATCGAAAAAATGTAGTATTGATTTTTATATCATCATATTTTAAATCTTTTACCATTATTATTACTATAATTCTTGCTATCATCAGTCTTTATGTAAACTTTGTTATAATTTAAGCTTTAGCAGATATTTTCCGTGTTTTCGTACTCTGTTGGAAACACGCAGGATTGTTGGGAGAACACGAGAAAAGGTTTGTTCACACACAATCCCAAGTGTTTCCAACAGAGCATGGAAACACGAAAAAATATCTTCTAAAGCTTTTATAAAATAATAACAACTGATGATGTCATTCATGATTTTTACGTCCAGATTTAGAAAACGGTCCTCGACCAATCAGAGCGCACGTATTATCGAAATTATTTTAAAACATGTTTTAGATATCTTAAAACGACAACGAGGCAATATAAAAGTATGAATCAATTCAATTATTGTTCGTAAATTGTATTGTTACTTTTCTACAAAAACCTTTACCTGCATACAGTTAGTGAAGGTGACACAGACCAACATCAGCTTGCTTACGATCTGAAACATGAAAAACACACTGTCATAAGTGCAGTGTAACCAACTCAGGTTATTTAGTTCAAAGAGAACTACTACACCGTGGGAGTACACCACACTTGTGCTTCTTTGGCCTGAGAAAGGACTTTCAGTTTGCTATAAATCTGTTTTATTGACAGGGTTCCTTGTGTGTATATGAAGTGAAAAATTTATTACCTCAGTGGATAGACCTTGTTAAATGAGGAATAGCGGTGAAAAAAAATTTGTCAACATCTTTTATGACGCTTGAAATATTAACATTACAACTGATGACAACACTGGTGGTTACGACAAGTTTGCGTTTGTTTTGAATCTGCTACCAATCCATAACCTTTGGACGAGTTTACGCCAAAGTTGGGCTGATGATGTATCTAGAGGTAGATAGATCGTCAGTCCAAGTTAGCTCAAACTTATCCAAAGGTCATGGATTAGCAGCAGACTTAAAACAAATGCAAATTTGTCGGAAACTAGTGTGTCATCATTTGAAAATATTAAATGTTAATATCTCGAGAACAATAAACGATTTTTGAAAATTCTTTTTCGCCGGTATTCTTCATTTAGCAAGGTCTATCCACTGAAACGATAAAATGTTTCACTTCATATGCACTTTAAGAAAACGAAGTGTGATGCTACGCATAAGGCTGTGGCTGGTTCCAAAACAAGGGAGGGTGAGTTAACTTACCTATCATAGCCTTGAACCAATAAAAAAAAATAGCAAACAACTGAAGATGAAAATAAAAAATCTCCTAAACTGGTAACAGGAAAAGTCTGGGTTCTAGTTGGGAGAATTAAAAGCAACAGGTCGTGTATCACTTAACAGTCTTATGAAGCCCAATTATACGCCTAGGTAGAACACCTACTTGTGGGCTATAGTAGAACACCTGACTGTTAACCTTCGCTGGACAAACAAGATAAAATACATATTTGTAACCTAGATAGAACACCTAATTGTTAACCTAGTCAGAACGCCTAATTGTTCACCTAGGAAGAACGCCTAATTGTTAAACTAGGAAGAACACCTAATCGTTAACCTTGGCAGAACAAATATTGGTTAGCCAAGGTAGAACACCTAGCTGTTAACCTAGGTGGAACACCTAAATGCTATCCCAAGTAGAACACCTATTTGTAACCTAGGAAGAACATTTGAGTGTTAACCTAGGTAGAACACCTAATTGTTAATCTAGGTAGAACAGCTAATTGTTAACCTAAGTAGAACATATACTTGTAACCTAGGTAGAAGTAGAACACCAACTTAAGAACCTAGCTCAAACGTATATTTGTTGGCCTAGCTGGAACTTCTATTTGTGGGCCAACCTACAACACCTTTAACCAGATGTAATTCAAAAAAAGCTGAAGGCTACGTCTATAAGTAAGACTGAAAAAACTTCGTTATGAATTTAAACCTTTTTGGGGCCAAGTGGAAAGTACAGTTTTGCGTGCACTCATGAAAGAACATTTAACACACACAGTTAGAGGTAATTTACCTTTAACAGTTCTGGATTTGTGAGCATGCAATCTTTCAGGCAGCGGTCAAGAAAGTCGTTGTGGTGTTGCAGAACTCCATCGATGTTTGTCACCTGTGTGTAGTCACACTCAAACTATCAAAATCAGTTATATCCTGACGGTTTAGGGAAAAACAACTAGACCTTAAATCGAAGCTCGTAAATCTAACAGCATAAGAAGTTAAAATCTTCTTTAATTAAAGAAGCACATGTGGCTCCTGTATGCTGTCATTTGAAATAACCACGAGGTATATTTAAATAGGTGACTGGCTGCAACACGATGCGGTGCTACGTACGTAAACGCTTAGAAGACCTACTTCGATTAGTTGTAAAGATAAAATAAATGAATTGTTTGGGCTTTCTGAGTGTATGTGACTCCCTCTTACTCAACTCGACGACATTCAGCTCCGCTCGATTAATCGAACTCTTTGCGTAAAAACGTCAAACACTGTCTTAGCGTGTAAAGATGACGTCATATAAAGCAATGCCTAACTTACTGTTTTCAGGTTCCTCTCCAGAATATGCCAGTTAGGATCCAGCACTTCAAACATCATATAATGTTGATACGTCTGAACGAAGTGCAACATCCTCTGCAGTAAGGCAAAAGCTGCCACATACCTAAATAATTAAAAATGCTGGTTTAATCACTGAAACGAAATGGTACAATGTTGTTATATTGTGACCACACACTGATGCTCAGAGTGGGTCCTGGTTTTAAAGTTAAACGTCTTAAAGTGTTATCCAAGAAAAAGTATCAAGTCCTGATTCAAGCAAACGGAAAGCCTGATACCTGAAACAAGCAATATAGTGAGGAGTGATCACATAAACAATCCAGAAAAATGCAGTTTTAATAGGCAAATTTTTTATTCTTGTTCGTCAGAGATAGAATATGGTTTTCATTTTTCCTTGAGGTAGCTTAGAATTTTTCTAACAAGACACAAACAAGAATGAAATGGCTTGGTAGCATTCTGCGGCACTCCAATGAGAACAACATGATGTATGTAAAGAAAACCAAAGTTTTGTAATAAGAAACCTCAACGATGTTTTCTTTCGATTCCTTGGATTAATAGATTGTTATCATGATGTATTTAATACTGTCAAATCAACATGGCTTCTGAGGAGAACCGTGTGGCAATGTTCAACCAATGACCTGCAGGCTGTTTAACTATAAAAGTGAGCCACGAGTTGTATTACAATATTAACTGGCAAACAAACAGACTCGAAAACTGACCATTTGTACATTTGTCATTTGTACATTTTACCACAATGTATTGCGAACCTTCCACCGCTAAAAGAAGCTCAGGGAAGGTAACAATTGGTTAAACTCTTTCTTATACTAACAACACTGTGTACGCCAAATTTGAGGCTCACAGATTCTCTCTTTGCGTTTTTATGAGCAATACTAGACGTTTAAGAGCTAGGAATCATGGGTAAATGTGTTGTTATCTCTTGCGTACAATGGAACCCCGTCAAAACGGTCATCAACGGGCCACAAAAAATTGGCCGTAATAATGAGGTGATCTTATAAACGGGGTAGCCGTAAGGTGGGGTTTCAATGTATTCATGGATTACTAATCTACTAGTCTTAGCCAAGCCAGGATAAATTCAGAGTAAGAACATTTTGTACTATTGCTGCGTTTTAATATTTTTACGTGAAGTAATCTATCCCATAAGAAAAAACAGACGAAACGAGTTAGATAATTAGATTGGAATTTGCTTATTTCCCAATAGAATGTGAATGTCAATACGTACAAAGTATAAACTCAAACCAAAAGAAGCCATTACTTACCATTGCTTGTAACTTAACGTAAACATCTTGGTTCTTTTATTGGCGCACCAAACACTACAATACAAAATCGACTACAGTAAAACACATAATTAACGCTTGTGTTGAACAAAAGCATGGACAACAAGAAAAGCAAGTCCACGATGCAATTAATATATATACTCACGTGCACAATTGTCTTTCTACGTGTTTCGAATAAAATAAATGGCGGAATAACATTTGGTACTTGGTGAGAGCCTGTACAAAAACAATGAAAGGAAAAGCAAATACTGTCAGGTTTTGAACGGATGAAACGGAGGGGCCTTGTTTGTCATGCTAGTGCTCGTTCTGCAGGAATGTGCCTGCGTTTTGAGTTTGAGTTTGAGGCTAACATTTTGAGTTTGAGTTTGAGGTTAACATTTTGAGTTTGAGTTTGAGGCTAACATTTTGAGTTTGAGTTTGAGGTTAACATTTTTAGTTTGAGTTTGAGGCCAACATTTTGAGTTTGAGTTTGAGGCTAACATTTTGAGTTTGAGTTTGAGGCTAACATTTTGAGTTTGAGTTTGAGGC
>JAOBRD020287121.1:0-22659 GCA_027575215.2 Hydrozoanthus sils | reverse complement strand
GGAGGGGGGTGCACTCAGAATTTTACTTTTAACTTTAAGGTAACTTAATACTTGTACAATGCCATCAGTACAAACTCATTGCAAATATATAAAAAGTTAGCTCAGTGGGTAGAGCATCAGTTTGACTGAAAATCAGAGAACAAGAGGGTCGAGGGCTCGATTCCAGTCAGTGGCTCAAATATTTTCAGAGCATTCAAATTAAGTGGCACTTTCTTTCTAATCTATATAACCAAATACCAAAATTCCATGGAGAATGGAGTACCTGTATTTTCCAGTTCTGACTTGGATGCCACGGATCCCACATGCTTGGGCTCCGCCCACATCCCCAACAATATCATCTCCAACCATCACTGCCTACTCATTTAAATGGTAAACATAGTATCACTTAGGACTGGTATTCATTGGTCATTAAACAAATTGACAAGGCTGCATGACAAACAGGGCTCAAACTTAACTGTTTAGTCAGGACTCTAGTAACAGTTCTGCATAATAAATATTGTATATCCTGGTGCTGGGCTTGAAATAACTATCAGCAGGCACCAGTTGCATTGTCCAGTCAAACATGCTTTTTCTTGGACATTATGTTTTTGGCAGGTCAAATTCAATGCATCTCACCTAGTTGCATTATAGACTTCATTTTTGAAGTTTTATTGGAGCAAGAGCCTGGGTGGTCTGATTCATTAGACTCTCTAGGTCTTTTTTCTGCTCTTGCTGGCACCAGATGCTATGTGGTTTGTTCTCAGTGCAGCTGGTGTGCACAGAGCACAGTCTTTACAACACAGCAGTAGCCAATTTTCTGTGGAGACTGACAACTGGAAGATTTTGCAACTGTACCTAATTTCTCACCCAAAAGTCCATATTGTTTCAATTCTTTTTTGGGAATATGGTAAGGTTGAACAATTTCCATTTTGATTGTCTATGCCCCAAAACTGAATTTTATTTTAAAGTGCAATCATCCATGGATTTGTCTGGCCAATATTCATTTCTGACTGGACATTGTCCACTAATTGGCGATTAATTCACATGCTGTGGTTACAAGTGAACTGCAACTGCCAGCTTAAAACTGAAGATACACAGGAGAGGGAACAGACAAGCTTGATACCTTACGAGGAAGAGTGCTTATGTGAGGCAAAGTTTTTGTGAGAATTTTGCTTAGTGAGAAGGTGACACAAAATAATCTATCATGTTTGATACTTGCATCATTACTTTGTGCGGCAAAATTCTTATAAAATTAAAAAATGTTGCCACACATGAGTCTGAGAAGAGCTGGCTGAGCTCTCTGACTCAAAAAAAATGAGCTCAGCTGTTCCTATCGATTAATGGCCAAGTGAAGAATGCTTCAAAGCTACAGTTCAACACAAATAAGCAGACCTTCCGACCTCTGAAATCCAAAACCTTGAGGTTAAAAAAAATTTCTAGAAAAAACTTGAGATTTACAAATTCTCAAACCTGGAGATTAGTAAAAACGTCTGAAAAGCAAAGACAATTAATGCAGTACAAGCAATTCTAGCAATGTTCACATTGTCATAACTGGCCTTATTTACTACTGTAAATTACAATTGTATATAAACTAAATCACAATCAAACTGCGAGTCAAAGTTGGAAGGTCTGAATAAGTTAACAGTGTGAAACTTTCTCTACTGTAGCTTATAATTGGAAATGTTTTTAAATGCTTTGGCAACAGAGTTTTTCGAATGGTAATGTGGCACTTGCCAGTTTAAAAAAAAAAGATAAAAAAAAAATAAAAAAATAATATTAATAATAATAATAGTTTGTCGTGTGGCGTTGGGACATCCCCAACACCTCCCTTGCTTCACTAGCTTTGCCAAATTTGTTGCAAAACTCACCTCTTCTGGCGCAACTTTCATATCTTCCAAAGCACTCATAAAAAATGTTTTTGATGGTTTCCCCACTATCTCGGCCTTCAAGTCACAGGCGTACTAGAAGTAAATAATTTGCATTCATCTTAGAACAGAAACACCGAGAAGTAAAGGACATAAGAGAGGAAAAGAAGACGCAAAGAAAATAGAAAGTAAAATCAGACATAAATGTTGAAAGTAACTGTAAGTACCTCCAGTGCTCTTGCAAATGGTCCAACATCCAAAGTCAGTTTCCCATCAGACTTATAGTATTTGCTAAATGCAGCAACACCATCAAATGCATTAAATCAGCTAGCTCAATTTCCTAAGCAATTGAATCATGTTTTGTACCCTTCTCTGCTAAAAATCCAAATATGTTGCCTAAAACAGTAATGTACTATATCATTCTTCATGACCACTTGATCTCTACCTCAAGTGCAAAAACTCTTCCACATGCTGTACATACACTAATTGCATACTTAGTTCGGTATTTACATAGTAGATTAGATAAATATAGAGCATATCAGCCACCCATATCAATCACATGTGGTGATATAAAAAACAGCCAATCAGAACACACGATTTCCATTTCATCATGTGTGATACGAAACTTTTCCCATTGTTGAAACTTGTCAATCTACTTCATTGATGATTGAGAGAAACATGTAGAATCTCACTTAGTATGTGATAAAAAGAAAATTACATGGCTGCTTCCAAGGAGATACAAATTTTATCTTCTCCTGTTGAAAATATCTCAATTGTTTGCTGCGCTCACTTGTGAAATATTTTTTCAACACTCGAAGATAAAATTTGTATCTCTGCATGTAATATCCTCTATATATCTTTGGTATGTAAACAAAATAATTGTAATAATATATATTAAAAAAATAATAATAACATTACATAGATAAGTCTATGTTCATATCAGCAACTTGAATTTGATAAACTTATACATAAATCAAGTAATTTAGTTTACTGTAATTTCTGGGCGATTACCTGCACAGCAGATTACCTGCACCACTCTATTTTGGCCACAAGAAGAAAAATAAATAAGCAGATTACCTGCACTGGTAGATAACTTGCACCCAAAAACAAAAGAATATATGGAAGGAGTTTGAGAACTTGTAAACAAATTTGAAGCTTAAAGTGAAGTTTTTGACTTCACTTGGCTGCATTTTAGTGTTGCATCATGCTATCGCAATTGTTCAGTGCCATTTTTGTTAGGTTGAGGAGCAACCAACTGGGGTGAGTGCAAAAAACTTAGATGGGGCAGGGTTGAATTGAGCATATATTTATTTAATGCAAGCTTACAAAGCCTTAGAAATCACTTGAAACATGAATATACTCTCTAACTCAAGATGGTATAGACTAGTTCACTGATTCTTGTATTAAAGTGCTTCATTTACACACAAGCTGGAAATTGCTTTTCTAATTGTGCTGCGTCATGAATGAAATGAATCGAAAAGTTTGGCATGGTCATGAATCAGATACCTTTAGATGGTGGAAGTGCGCAAAGCTGTGAAGTTGACATGAACAGTGTAAACAATGAAAAAAATTAATTCTTTTTATGTTCATCCAATTTACTGGACAATTTACATACAAAATGATTTAGAAATTATCACATTACCTGCACCTCCATATTACCTGCAACAACATCTAAATACAGAAAAGTTTTTGTATTACCTGCAGGTAATCACCCGGAAATTATGGTAATGATTTCCATGGTTTGAATTTCCTGTACGCAGCTACTGTATTTTGAAATGTGATGAGTTTTGGCTGCAGTGCCAGTCTCCACTCTTGATGATAACAATAGCAATAAATGAATGGGGTCTGGCACTGCAACCAAGTTATTACGTCAGGATTCGAAATGGCCGTGACAAAAAATTCAAACCGTAGAAAAGTTTAAACTAAATTTCCCAAGGCATTAGATTTATGTACAGGATTACCAAATTTAAGCAGCTGATATGGACACAGACTTTGAAACCAAAAATGTTCTAGAGTGGGAGGTTCCTTTAAACCTTAACCCTTTCCCTACCAAGGAAGTAAATATGTATATGTCCATTTGTTGCCATTCAGCAACTGAGGACGTATATACCTCAAACAAAGAAAACTGCTGAAAGCCTGGTTGTCTGCAGTGCCTTGAACAAAATATCCCTGGTCGTTGGGAAAGGTCTGGCACTACTTATGAAAGACTGCTGACCAAATGAAATTGTTTATCAGGTTTTTGTTTATATTCTAAAAAATCTTAAAATTGTGGCTCAATTGCAGGAACAAAGAATGAACTTAGAAGAAGCTGTTGCTGAAATTTTTGTTAAGGTTTTAAAAGGAGAGGCTAACTTCTGTTTAATAGGCTTATTTACTCCAAAATTTAGTTTTGCTACTAATCTAGGTGCACTTTAGTATCATTACTGAAAAAAAAAGCTTTTTCCAAGTCAATTTTAAAATTTCATAAAAACTCCAATATGGCTGCCGGTTAGTGGGGGTGTTTGGCCCTGGTAGGGGAGGGGTTAATTAACAAAACTTCCCACTAAACAAAACTAAATGAAACATCTTACCCATAGCCCATTGATATCAACACTGGCTTCTCTAACCCTATCAAGGTCTTGAAAGCCAAGTTCATATTCTTGTAGCTGAACTCATCAGTTGCATCACCAATTACCACACAGTTTGGACTTGTTTGGTCGACACCATCAAACTCTTCAATACAACCTGGATGAACCAACAGGTGTGGGCGTAGATTGCGCTGATTAAGAATATGTCGTGTGGCAGGCACGGGTGCAAATAGTTCATTAGCAGAGACTTTGAAGCCAAGCTTGCTTAACTGGCTAACAAGTTCTTGACAAGTACACTGTGTTTCGTTTGTGCAAAATCTGACTTTGACATTTGATGCTTTCAACCTGAACAATGTAATCAAGATTAGTTAAATAGTAAAGGTGATTCCAAGTTATAGTATTAAGACTTACACAGTGAATTCCTGCCTTAGGGCCACCTCGTTATAACAGTCAGTTCTTGTTTGCTATGCCGGTCAAATAGCCATACTTTTTCTTATAATACTTTTTCTCATTAATACGGTCACCCCATTATTACGGCCAATTTTTTCTGACCTGTAGGTGACCGTTTTAATAGGGTTCCACTGTAAAGTAGTTCCAAAACACTGTTACTTAACTAACTTGTTTATTTATAAAGCTTTCCACATATGTCTATGATTACAATAGTTTAGGCCAGGTCAGGAGATTTGGGTTCCTAGTTTAGAAAGGGGTATCAAAATCAAGCTATTCCTAGTTTGGAACAGGGTCAGGTTCTTAATGATACTAATTAATAATAGGTAAAATTGTATTTTTTGGACCAGGAACTAGTCCCCAGTTGCTGCTAATCTTGTTGTTGTTGTTGTTGTTTAGGGGCGATGTTTCTTGAAAAAACCCTAAGGCTCCATCAATTCACATCATATCACAATAAAACTTTCCACAACGACCCTAAGGGATATTCCCCATCCATTGACGGAGTTAGACTTTTGATTTCTGGAATTTTAGAGAATTTACAAGCATTTTTAGATTGTGCCATTCAGCAGTATTCAAAATTAACATGCAAAAAAAACAAACACCCTAAGGGATATTCTCCATCGATTGACAGAATTATTTTTTTGGTTTCTTGAGTTTTAGAGAATTTACAAGCAATTTTAGATTTCACTGTAAACATTGCACTTCACAGTATTCAAGATTAATATGCATAGCCGAAGCTGACTAAAAGAACTAAAGCTCCACCAGTTGGCATCATATTGCCATAAATGTTTGCACAGTGGTAATAAGCAGAAATCTCTGTTGACTGACTGAGTTAGACTTTTATTTTATGATTCTTGAGGGACTCTACGAGCAATTCTTGATTGTACTGTGCAACACAAATCTTTTCTTCTTATCATTCATTGAGAGAAATCAAGCTCAAACATTGTTATGCATTTTCTTTGTTTTCAACAATAATGACTAATGTGGTCGTGATCCACTGCCAGACTTGAACTAGTTTCGCGAATAAATAAAGCATACAATTTTTCGTCAGACACAATGACTCGACTGCACATGCAGTATACAGCTAATGTCGTAACTGCATAACTATGTATAGGACGGTCGACGAAGTAAGAATCGGTGTACAGTGTATGGGAGCAAGTTAAAAGCCATCAAGTAATATGTATGCGCGAGGAAATAACCGAAGTACAGGGTATATATTTCAAACTAAAGTAGCCGGTAGCCTTTGTTGTTACTCATGACACAAAATAAGTAAACGAAACTATGTTTGAAGAGTAATTCTAGTTGTCAATTACACACTGTAAATATATTGTGATGTACCAGTTCCTGGTCCCGTAGTACGGTTGTACTTTTTAAAACAAAAATCTGTTGCATACAGAACAATTTCGTTCTTCAGTATTGCTTTAACAAATGTTAACACAATATAGTTCTGACAACATCGCAGACAGTATGTAGGAAGCACATAAATCTAGTACCGTCTCAGAATTATACGCTGTATGTTGGGTATGTTTTTATATTCAGCTACAGCTGAATATAAAAACTTTTTCAGAATATTGTGCAGCAAGATATTTTTGTGTACACAATGTCGAAAGACAATAATTTCATTCTTACTTTTCTACAGCTTCAACTGATCCTGGAATTGCGTGCCCTCCACTTTCTCCTGAATTGAATAACACTCCAGATATATCTAGCAAAACTCCTGACGCCTTTCTGCTTAGCCAAGGTGGTGCGTCCGCCATGTTGTCAGAAGTGGGCTGGGTCGAGCTGATAAACAAAACCGCTGCAAATGGAATTTTAAATTCGCGGTTTCTAAAGGCGCGACGCTTGGATTAAAGCTTGCAGGAAGTAAACGAAACAGTGGATGATCAAACATTTATTTTACGGATAACCTGTCATTTTTGGCCATGACTTAAAGAGTTAAAGATATAGCTTTTCATTAAGGTAGGTAACAAAGTTTTGCGAGAATTCTGCGCTTTGCAAAACACAATCTTGTGCAGTGTATGCAGAGCAAGTTGTTGTGTGTTGACATGATTTTTCGTGTTGTGACTATAATGGATGATCATTAATTGGTCTTTTTCCTTTCCTAAGGAGCGTTCAGGTTTTCTGTCCAGTCATGATACTCCGTGACGCGAAAGAACGGTCTTGTGGATTTCTAATGCTGAAAACCACAGACAGTACGTGGCTTCAGAAGTTATTCATCCTTGATGAAGACAGCTGCCTTCTGAGGTATTTTCAACAAGATCCAAAACTTCCCGAAGAGTTAGAGGTACAGTCACGTTAGATTAATTTCTCTCGTTTAAGTTTTATCCCTTGATTGTTTCACAGTGACATTTTGTATTTTAGAAAGCAAATAATTTCCTAGTTTTGTTTGGGTTTATAATTTGCACAAAATGATAGTAAGTTAAGTAGCAGTTGTTTACAATGAAATGCGCGCCGTGATCGCAAAGTTAGTTAATATCTATTTTCACACCTTTTTAATTTGATAACATAAAAGATAATTGACTTTTCCCGCAGTTTTTGTGGTAATGCTTTGTACAATCAGAAACTAAATGGCATTAGATTGCCTCAGCTTGACTGTTGGAGGAGAAAGGTATTTGGGCAGGAAATATAATATTCAATTTCATTGACTTCACGTGGAACCCTGTTAAATTGCTTAACTGGGAACGGAGTGTGGTCGCCTTGAAGTTCACAACCATGTCAGTATTTTCTGGAAATCAACATCATTTAATTTAGTGTCAAAATTAGTTTCATCTACCTACATATGTGTAATTTTTTCCCCCCGGATTATTAAACCGAAAGCTAGAAGAAAAGGTTACATAATTATAATTAGTATTAAATATAAATAATTTAAACCAAAGTAAAAAGAATACGGAAACCTCTCGTTATGTCAGGGAGTCTGAAAAGTCGGTTTTTAAGCGGTATCTAAAATTCCCAGTCCTGTAGTTATCCCAGAAATTAATTATACGTTCGAATCGATGACAAGATTAATAAAGCCCTTTAATTAACTGTTTGCTATAAAATTTGTTATGAAATAATCCCCTCAAGTAAAAACTCAAAGACTTATATTATCTATTACATTGAATTTTTTAAAAAAATTACAGAAATAAAACATTTGGAATATAATAGTTTCGTTAAACTTATCTGGTAGATCTAGTTGAAGGTAATTAAAATTAATGTTTCTTAAGGTTAAAAACAAACATAAATACATGTGTACTAATATACATAAAATCAATATATGTGCTCCAAATTAGTTTTTTTAGTAACAGGTATATTATATTTGCAGGGGTCGAACATAACCGTGAATATTGATTCTTTCAGCATGACAGCCACCAGTTTATCAACATCTAATTACTTCTCCTTTCATAACTTATACAAAATCTAATTCAGTCTGTAATTGGAAAATGGAAATGGATAAAACACAGAAAATTACTGAAGATGAAGAGCCAAATTCTCTTAAACTGGTATCAGGAACATATTGGTTCTATATTTCGGAGAATTTATTAATAGGCCATTTGGGGCTGAGAGGGTTTAATGTAGCAATTTGAAGTGAAATGTGTCTGCCTCATCATTTCAAAGCTAAGCCTTTTTAGTTAGAATTAAGTTTTATTTTTTAAAGCCAATCATACTTGTATGTAACATATATACATTCCTAACGACTATCTAACGGGTTGCTAATGAGTGAGCAAGTTGTTCGAACGAGTGGGTCTGTTTTTCTAATGACTTGACAAGCTGTTCGAATGAGTGAGTCAGATTTTCTAAGGAGCGAGCAAGCCATTCGAACGAGCTGGTCAGATTTTCTAACGACTGTGCAAGTCGTTTGAACAAGTGGGTCTGACTTTCTAACGACTGAACAAGCCGTTTGAATGAGTGGGTCAGATTTTCTAATGACTGAGCAAGCCGTTCGAAAGAGTGGGTCAGATTTCCTAATGACTGAGCAAGCTTCTAAACGAGTGGGTCTGATTTTCTAACGACTTTCTAACGGCCTGCACATGGGTTTCCGTTTGAAAACAGAAAGTCGTTAATGCCCCTTTTCCCATGGATCATCACAACACTATGTGCAATACTTTTTCAAGTGTACATGTAAGATGTGATTATTTTCATGCACTTCTGCTTCATTTATTTACTTAGCTTTGATCTACTCTTAGCTATAGATGCAGTCGGAAAGCCCATCAGGTTTGAAAACCCAATTATTGGACTTGGGTCTATGGTTAAACATCCTTATCTGGGAAGAGGAGGAGGTCTAACCATTTGCAGATGTTGAAACAAAAGCAGCACCTTCTCCTCTGAGCTATTTTAAGACCTAGAATTAAAGTCCGGCACTGGGAATCAAATCCAGGTCTCCCGCACGAGAGACTGGTGCCTTAATTACCAACTGGGCTAACCAGGTGGCAGTTGAATAATTCTTAATTAAGCTAAAAGGCTCACATTACATTTCTAAATGACTTATCGCATTGATTTATTTCAACAAAGTCATATAACATATATATAACTTAATTAATATAGTTATATGCTGTATATACATATATCATGAATTAAGATCATGCAACCAATTAAGCTGCTGATTATCAGATGTAATTCCCATTAAATCAATAGTTTAGGAGCTATATACATTAGGAAAGATTTTAAAGAACCAATGGGATTGTGTAAAGTAAGCATAAAATATACAATTTGACCCAAAGTTACCTGAAGTAACATATAAACTGTGAGAATTACCAAATAATTTATGCTTTAAAATATGCAACTAACCTGTCAATAGCTATAATATATAAATAAATATAAATAAATGGGACTAAAGTATAATGTGTAGGCTGATATCTGTGGGAGAGCCATGTTGTTACTGGTATGTTCTCTAGAACTATAATAGTCCAAATGTTGTTTGAGCTAGCAATGTTTTTGTTTCTAAGAACTTTCTCTATAATTAATGTCAACAGAGAGTTAAAGAACTGTGGAGTGAACCTGAAGGAGAGATCAACATAAGACTGATAACAAAAGTAAGAAGGAAAGATGGACATTTATTGTATAGATACTGAAGAAATACCAGGATTTTTCCCTTTATCAAAAAATCGTATCTTCACCGTGAGCAATGAAGATACTATTTTTGTCTTTTACATGTGAAGATATTTGTGTCAGCATAGTTACAAACATGATTAACCAATTACAAGAGAGCTCAGGCATATGGCCAGGTTTTTTAAAAAAAGTTGTGTTTTGAATAGGAACTCATCAGTATTTATAAAATAAACAGAACATTACATGGTCGCTTGGGGACTGTCATCGGCTTATTCACTTCGCTCACTTGTGAGAAATACTTTCATCACTCCAAGATAAAATTTGTATCTCTGCGCAGCCATGTTAAATATCTTCTATTTATTTTTTTTCGGCACGCGAGCAGGCAAGATGAAACAAATCCTGCAATCTGATTGGTTCCCTGAGCGGGCAGAATTTTACGATCTTGCCCATCAGGTCAAATACCAACAGTGACTTCGTGACAAGCAAAGACGACTAAACTCAAAAGGTTCAGATTATTTTTTAGTTTTGCAAGTCTTTTATATAGCTTACAAGCATTAACATTTGGAAACAGTTTTTGAATTTTTTTTAATATCCAACTAATAAAGTTTTCATAGAGAAAGTGAGTTTTATTATCCTGCTGAACAAAGACAGTCTGAACATAGGCCTTTAAAAAGAAAAAAAAGCACGAAAACACGGGGAAAAAAAATAAACATGTTATTTGCCGTCCGGGAGGTCCCTATTGAGAAAAACTGTGCCCTTGGTCTAGGTACGGACCTTGGCCCTTGGCCTTGGTCCTTACGCAAGACCTCTGGCACAGTTTTTCTCAATACAGACCTCCTGGCCGGCAAATAACATATATGTACCACACAAGCTTCTTTCAAGTTTTTCCACTCATTTAGCAGTGTTAGCTTATTCTTACATAACACAGTTGGCAGCATTATGCAAGACACTTTCCCCAACTTGTTCAAGTCGACTCAGCTGCACATATTAAATAAGTACCAGCTTCTGCTGGGGGCTAACCTACAATGGATTATATAGTCCTGCCCTATATATTCATATTTATAATATTTGAAAACTCTTGAGATAATTAAATTTTCCCAAAATCCTGGCCTGGGGGTATCGATACAATCTCTGCTTAAATGAAGAAATCTTTTCTTAAAGATTCTAACACTAGCTTGTCAATATTTATATATGTAAAGCCAACCCAACGTAAGTGTTTCTATGTCCTGCCCTCCCATAAATCAATCAATTGTGTCAGCATGTTGTATATTATTAGTACCCTGTAGGAATGTAAAAGATGTAAGACTTGTATATAGTATACCATGATTCATTCACTGAGGGTGACTTCTTCAATGCCCAAAATGTAACTGTTCATTAACTTTGTTATTGATTTTTTGAACTAATATTTTTTGTACTCAATTTTATTTTGTCTAATTTCACTCACTTATTTTCGTCAAAGATAACTTTTCAGTTAAGTGCTCTAAAGGTGTCTGTGCAAAAATTATGTTTACATTTTTGTTTTTACAATTTTTTTTTTATTTCCACAATAGATTGAAGAACGGTCAAAAACAGAGTCTGTTGAGAATTGTTTTGGTAGGTATATTTTGTCACATATGCATATACATATATATGTATAACTGTGATTGATTTCATATTTAATTTCATACGTACATAAGATGAACTTTTTGGTATATCACCAGCAAAAACAAATTTTAACTTGATTTTCAATCTTGAAATTTTGAATCACAGAGATAGAAACGTGCGAGACAAAATATTTACTTCAAGCAGAGAATAAAGAAGAAATGGAGGAATGGATCAAGTTTCTACGCAAGACAGTGGTAAGTTTTTGGATAATATGTTTCAGCGTGAAACAAACAATGGAGAGTTATCTCAAATAATAATAATAGTAAGAAGATAATGATAATAATAATAATAATAATAATAATAACAAGAGTAATAATAAAAATATAAGCAATTATAAGAATAATAGTGATAAAATGATATGATAATAATGATAAATCTTCAACACACAACAGCACTTAACTCTTCACCTTTACTGAATATCGTGATTTTCAGTAGTGTATGTAATTGTTTTTAGGCACTTTTCACAAAACTGTGTTGCTATGGTAATTGCAAAAGTTGCTTGATTTTGATTACAAGCAAAAATCATATAAAAAATTATGTGGAAATTAACTTAGGTTTGGGAATTAGATTCTAAGTCATATTAGTGTGTAACTAAAATTTAAAAAAAGAAGTCCCCTTTGTAAAGTGAAAAATTTGCTTTTTTTGAACAGTATTTGCAACAGAATGGTCTCTGGTAATCGAATAGAATGTTAAACCTTGGCAATTGATATAACACCATGTGCCATCAAAATATTTTCTTTTTTCTGTTGTCATTCATTAGATGGATCCATCCAAGCGAAAGGAGGGAAGCCAACATTCTGGTTCATGGAGTGGCTCAATAAATAGACAGAATGGCAGCTACCATCGCAGTTACTCTGCTCCTAGCAGTGATATAGAGCAAAAACCCACTGAGCACATAAGCTACGAGACTAAAGTTGTTGGAGGAGTTGTCGTTAGGACGCCAGTTAGAGTATGTATTTACTGTATTATGAAGTGCCTTTATTGAATATTTCAAATCTTCAAATATTTCCCTAAGTGTCCCCATTTTTTTCAAGTTTTCCAAGTGATGTGCTGTATGCCCTTAGTGTTCAAAATTTAAAGATTCAGACAGTCAAAAGTTTAAAAAGTTACATATTCCATTTTAAATAATTTTCATGATTCCTAAAAATAATTTTTCATTCGTGTTTTTAACCTGATACATCAATGTTGGCGTGAACCCCATTAGATGGCTCTGTGAAGTTAGTCTTTCATTTCAGAGCAGTTCGGTTATTACCAAATATGGATATCCTTTGGTGCAACAAATTTTTACGGCCACATTTCCAGAAATAATAGTTCTTTGTTTCCTACACAGAAAACCGATCCAGTTAGCGACAGCAGTACAACTTCACAAGAGTCCCGAAGACGGCACAGATCAGAGTCAGAAGGACGTAATACCGATGGTAATCTAAGAACATTGAAGGAGGGTTATTGTGTCAAGAAAGGAGCAGTGGTAAGATTTTTGTAACTAATGTTAATGTTAATGGAAAGCCTTGTTGTAAATGCACACATGAACAAAGGGTCGACACTGATTCTGGGAACCTTGTAATTTTTTAACTCCTGGAACTCTTGAAATAGTTGGAAATCTTAGAGCTTGCGGAAACTTTCGGACTCCTGAACTATATGTAGACAAATATTTCAGGTGGCCAAATTTCCAATATGAAGCTGTTACAACCTAAGAATATTTTCAATTCCAAGAATTTCTGTAATTTTTAAAGCTGAAGGAATTCACGGGACTCTAGAAAATCATGGAAGTCTTTCAGTTCCCAAAGCAAAAATAGTTATTATTAAATTTCCTGGGAATCCTGGAAAGTCTAGGTACTTGGAGAACATCCCGAAACTCATCTGGAAGCACACCGAAAACGTCTCGATTCCATGGTATTGTGACCATGGTGGCATGTTGACTTACGTGGACCATGCATGTGTAATTGAAGGATGACAAAAGCCAACTTGTAGCAAAAAATATTTGACAATTTCGAGAAGGCCCAATATAATTATGGGAAAACGTGTAAAGAAAAAAAATAGTTCCTTTAATTTTGATGAATGTCTGTTGTGAAATAATTGAGAAGAGTACGGTTAATGCAGATAGAAGTCGACCATCCAAGCACACGCTAATAAGCTTCAAATTACATATTTTAGAGTAGATATTCCATAATGTTCAATGAGTCCATAGTTTTTAAGGTTTGCAATGGGAGTTCCACGGAGAGGCCCACTGGAGTGAACCATGCCGAACATATTTCTCTGATCTGTGATTATTTCCAGTTTAGTATCCTGATCATCTCTAGGGGCAAGAGTCAAAGAGGTTTGAGAGAATAGGGTGACAAGAATTCCTCCAGTTTTTTGTTTATCTATTCTAGGTGAAGAATTGGAAAAAAAGATATTTTAGATTGGACCTTTTGAAGCTTACATACTTTGAAAAGGAAAAGGTAAGTTATTTTTCCAGCAAGTCGTATTAGATGTAGGAACTAAAAAATCAACAAAATGTTACCGGAAAAAAACGCGGTAAAAACGGATGTTTTTGGCACTGTGTATCAGAAAAAGCGAATTTCATGTTACATTATGTTAAGCAAAAATAATTCAAATTGAAACACTTCGCAGACGATGGTAAGTTTTATTCTGCGTGAGTTCGTTTTTTCTTTTCAACAAGAATAATGTCCTTGTGAAGGATTTGATTTTTTTTTCATTCAAAGCTGAACTTTCAAGGATTACTTGACGTGATTTTTTTTGTCCGTTCGAGAATGGTTTTAATTCGTTAAAAAAATTCAAAATGAAAATGCATCAATCACCCCTTTCATCGATTTAGTGCTACCGAAAGTTAAGGTAAGGACAGGGACGCCAGATACCATTCTGTTCCAAAGACAGGGACAACATTTGTGCACCAATGATCGTTTCTGTTTACGCGATCTCAACTGTTTCAAAAATTGTGAGAGGATGGAAGTATAATGTACCTGGCCGCACCACCAAAACTCAGAAATGGATGTGTTGTAATATGACAGCTCATATTATTCAATCATTCATTCATTCGTTTGTTTGTTAATTTTTTCATTCGTTCATCTAGAAAACTAGGAGAACACGGTATGCTATTCATTGATATTCGTGAAAATAACGGTTTTAGATGGTGATGAGTTCTAATGATGATTTTGATTATGGTAGCGAGTGTTTGTGGATGTTCATTCTGCTTGAAGTTACTAGAGCACTATTTTGTTACAAAAAACAACAAGTTTGACTCTTTAAAGTTTATATTTTCCTTCTCGCTCGGCAGGACAAGGATCCTTTGAGAACCATTCCAACATCTGATATTTCAAAAGTCCGAGAATGTATGAGGTAGTGTTCAGTATATCCCTTAGTATCGAGTAAAGTTGATTTTCTGCTTCTGATTCTAAAAACACCTAAGTATTACATCAAGAAGGCTACATTTTTTAGACACCGTTTAAAACAAGTAGCTTACCTTAGCTTTGGCATTACCCTGGAACCTCGAACACAAGCTGGCAACGCCTGTCTTACACATTATCTCACGGTACAACTTTTGCGTTAAGAACGTATTAAAAAGTATCCTTCCTTGACTAAGCGTGGATTTCTTCCTACAAGAGACCCGAACTCTCATTGGAATTAGGGAGAGAACTATACGCTCATTGGAGGTTGGAAGAGACCCGTAGACTCATGGGAGGTAGGGAGAGACCCATACGCTTATGGGAGGTAGGGAGAGACCTGTGATACGCTCATGCGAGGTAGCGAGAGACCCGTACGCTCGTTGGAGGTAGCGAGAGACCCGTGCGCTCATGGGGGGTAGGGAGAGACCCGTACGTTCATTGGAGGTAGGGAGAAACCAATACGCTTATGGGAGGTAGGGAGAGGTTCGTACGCTCGTTGGGGGTAGGGAGAGGTCCCTTCGCTCATGGGAGGTAGGGAGAGATCCATTCGCACATGGGAGGTAGGGAGAGGTCCGTTCGCTCAGGGAGGTAGGGAGAAGTCCGTTCGCTCATGGGAGGTAGGGAGAGGCCCGTTCGCCCATGGGAGGTAGGGAGAGGTCCGTTCGCTCATGGGAGGTAGGGAAGGATCCGTTTTCTCATGCGAGGTAGGGAGAGGTCCCTTCGCTCTTGAGAGGTAGGGACAGACCTGTAGGCTCATGGAAGGTAGGGAGAGACTCGTATGCTCGTTGGAGGTAGAGAGAGGTTCATTCGCTCATGGGAGGTAGGGAAAACCCTACGTATGCTCATGGGAGGTAGGGAAAACCCTTACGATCATAACAGATAGCGGGAGACCCATTTGTTCATGCACGTTTGTTTTGACAGCTCGGAGGGGCATCGAGAAAACTTATTTGAAGTTGTCACACCCAGTAGAACGTTTCTGATTCAAGTAAGTACTTTCTTGAAGTTGTTAGCCACACATTGTTAAAATGTAAATTTCGTAGCTTATGTTCCTCAGTGTTTGAATTTTACACTTTAATTATCCCCTCGACTGTATATATAGTCTTCACTACCCTTAGGTAATCGGAAAATCCGACAGGAGCTCCCGGGCCTACGGTACAGTAACTCCGTTATCCGAGAAGACGTGAAGACATCTGTAGATGTTAGAGCAAACGCAGCACCTTCTTTTCAACTATTTTAAGATCCGGCTGGGAACTAAACCTCGGGCTCCTGCACAATAAACTGTTACCTTAAAAAATTATGCGCTAACCAGGCGGCGGTGTTTGTTAAACGACAAATAGTGCCACAAAGCGATCTTTTCTGTACCTTTTTAACTGAATAGGACAGGCTTGTGGCGAAATGCGGTTTTTGCAACATCATTTACTGGCAAACATTCTGGAGTTTATAAAGTTTTCACAGTTATTGTTGGTGGCTGACGTAAGATCCCATCTTTATTAATTTTTCCACCTCGATTATTGTGTTTCTAGCGTTCTCATTGGCTCGCTCAATCTCGGTTATCAGTTGATACACCGAATTGACCATATATGGAAACTGACTGTGTACTGTTGCAAAGCTAAAAATGGTTCAGAATAACTTTTAGCAGTCATTTCCAAGTATCGATGGGTTAGGAAAAACCAACAGATTCAATAAAACAATTATTCCACTCACGCTTGTTGGATATGAGTTGATTTATAGCCATTTCGGTGCTGCGCACCTCATTGGCTATTTGCAATCTCATATCAAACGCGCGCTTTTTGAATAATTGTTAAATTACCACCTTGTTCGAGGTGGTTATAGTCGGCGTGTCAAAAAATTGTCAAACTGGTCTTCTCGAATTTTGTGGATATTTAAGAGAAAGGGTTAAACTCTTTGAAAGAAACGCTATTCTGAAAAGTGCTAAGGTTCGTAACACTTTTCAATGGTAGCACAACATCCCTACATGACAGTTGGGCTAGTTAGTGAAAAATGTTTCCGATGTCGAAACGGGCGACTGAGCAAATGACAATAACAAGTAAATACCTGGGTAATAAATAATCCCCACAACTTTGTGGGGGTTTTTTTCTTAAAAATCTTTCGTTTTCTTGAAAGGAAGTTTGTTGCCTCGCTGGTATGTACTGAAACAATTATTCTACTTAAATTTCGGTGCATAGTGGCAGATTAAATACTGAGCGCTAAAGGGGCGAGGTAGATATTCATTAAGCCATTATCCGGCGAAATTGAAGTAGAATAAGTGTTTCAGTACATACCAGCGAGGCGACAAACTTCCTTTCAAGAAAATGAAACATTTTTTAGAAACAAAACACTTTTATCAATGAGCGTGGCGCGGCTCACGCGTGAGCAGCCTAACATACAACGAACATGTTTTGACAGTTTGTCAACTACCAAATGCCGTAAATGGTGTAAAACAGAATTTCTTTAGGCTGTTTTGAATATCCTGTGTTTTTAAAGCAAACTACTTCAATACCGTGATCCGAAACTGTCCCGAAGCGACTTCTTTTGTCCGCCATTTTGTTCGGTCTCATTATCCACTATTTCGGAGGTAACTATTGTCTGACATCTACTATTTCTAAACCAATCAAATCCCGCATAGCCGAGCTGTTAGATATTCACTTCGCCATCGACGAATAATTGTTAAGTGGTAGCTGTTTGATTGTCACAATGATTGTTGTTGATGATGGTTTTCGATGATAATGATTTCAGGCAGAAAGTTCCACTGAAATGCTGGCCTGGATAAACGCGTTTAATGAAGTCTTAACTTCCCTGAGAGGTAGGCCGACTAGCAGTGGGAGAGTAAGTCCCCTGTTTCTTTTTATTCCTGATTTTCTCTGCCATTTTGCTAAATGAAGTTTATTTCCAGGGCTCTCGCTGTCTCGTGTCTTTGTGGGTGAATCTGTACGGCATTTAAAGGACTGTAAGGCTGCCAGAATATTATCGACTGATTGTGTATGCATGCGTTAATGTTAAATGCAACTCGTAACATACTTTAATGCACGTTAACATAAACCTGTGAATTAAGTTAAAAATATTTTCCGACCTCATTGAAGGAACGAATTGTGCCATGCAGATTTCATTTGAGCTCCAAATAGGGACGTATCTGTTTCAGACACTAAGTAATCAATAATAAATGAACTGATTTCACTTCATTCGTTTTTCCTTCCCGTTTCACACTTGCACCAATTCTTGGATACAATACACCAATTTTGTTTTTTTAGTTCCTTTTTTTGTTCTTCTGCATTTTACTTAACAACTTGTTTATTTAAAAAAAGTTAGTAACTACATTGATACGTTCAGCATTTCATTCTCGTCACTTGTACACATTAACCAATCTCGGTCCCAGGGTTTCTCCCTTCTTGAGGGGAGAGACCCTGAGAACAAAACTACGCAATAACCTTTCATTTACAGCTTAACAGTTTTTGTGTACAACTTCGTGAAAAATGCAAAGTTTTCAAAACATCCATATAAGTTTGCATGAAGTATTGAAATGAAATCTGCAGGGATATTTTTTTATTTTAAGTTATTAACAAATTCCTTTCGTTTCGCAGGAGCCAAGAAGGAATTTCAAGAGACGTAGCCTAAGGCACAACTATGCATTTAGTACAGATGTGTAACTTCAGCACGGAAATGAATTTGTTAGCATCCCCATTTAACCATAGGAAACCTATTTTATTTTAACTACTATACTCTTCCTTTTGAAATTATATCGAGAATTTGAGCTGAAATAAATAACCAAACAATGTTTTCCTCGATATCCATTCAAACCATGTGTAAAACAAATTCACTTGTCAACTGTTCTGGCAGCACACGAGTTGAGTTAGCAGCCTGGGATGGCTGACGATTCACTTTTAGTTCCTAAAACAATTCTGACCAATCAATGTTTTATATGCACCCATAGGCTGCGTCTTTCTGTATTTTGAAGAGCTGCGAAATCCGATTGACCTTTTCGCTTCCGAAAATAAAGGATGCTGACGAATTCACTATTTTATTTGGTCTTGTTAGTCGGTATAAGTTGCTTAGCGTCAACTTTAAAACTAGTAAATATATAATATCGTTTTCACGCTGTCAGATTCATTTAAAAAGTTACCGCGATTGTAAAATTGTAGGCTGTGCTTTGCCCAAACTTCAAGTGCACGAGGCTAAAGCCCTAATGTTTTTCATAAAAACGCAAAGAGCGGATCCTTGCGCAGTGTGTTTATTACAAGGACAAAATTTGCAGAAGACTAGCGACTTTCTAAAACCCGAAAGGAATTATGGAAAAATACACAGCCACTAGTCGGGTTTTTCTTTAAAAGAACCAGTAACTTGGCTTTTCTTGAACTTTTGGTAATTTCAACCTGAAATTGTTCTCAAATTATTGTTCTTTTTTTCTTGATATTTCCAAATGAAAGGAACGACTAGAAATATTATTATGGTCTTGCATGTACATCTCGATCTGCGTTCAAGAAGAAATAAAATTCTGAAAATTATCAGATCCAAATTTCGGCCAAGTGATTGTTCGTAGCTTGTGCCTAATCTCAGCCAGGGTGTTCTTTGAAAGTTTGTACTTATAAAAAAAAAGCGTGTATATTTTGGCAGTGATGGACAAGCCGTTTAAGGTTAGTTTTCATGTTTACGATTTCGCAGTTGTCTTTAGACGACATGCACAACGGTGGGGTCGAATTTTCTCGACCTTCGGAGGTTTTGGTGAAGCATGTCTTCAAAAAGTGCGGTAATAATTAACTAAAATGTATTCAGAATATATAGGAATAATTATTACCAGGGTTAGCACCGGGGTGAGATATTTTACGATAGTCAAACTTAGTGACAAGAATGTTTTATTTGTCTTAATCCATTCTTGGCCTGGTGCTACTCTACAACTTCATGAATTAAGCGAACTGACTAAAAGTTTTTCGTCTTTGCGACTTTTATACCAGTATAGATATATGAATATATATTTTTAAGCTTTGTTACTGTGTTTAACGCAAATAAGCAATCTCCTAGAATATTCTTCAAGAGGATATCTTGATGTAAACAGGTTTTGTTAGGTTGCAAAATAATGTATCGAAACGAGGTTTAAGTTATTATGTGCAAAAAAACGTGATAGGAAAGTAAAGGTTTAAACGTAGGAGAACTTCTCAGGTTTTCTGCCGTTATGGCCTCGCATGTAAAGTTATAGTTTTCTGTAGAATACCTTGCAATGTTCTTTGCCATTTGAATATTTTTTTTGCGATGCGAAGTTGTTTTGATATATCGTATTAGTCGCAGGTTTTATCAGTCTACATAGTGTCTCTTACTACTACTTCAGGACTTTTTTCATTCAACTTTGATAATAAAAGTCTTCAATCAAATGTTCCCTGCGTTTTGTGTCTTCTTAATCAGCAACACTCTTTTTTTATAAGAACGTCGAATAGCTGGTACTGACTTTCTTGCTAGTTATAGTTGCTAGGTAAATGAAAAAAATTGTTATCTGCAAACTTTGGTCAAGAAGCCTAACGAAAAGTAAAATTTTTTGATAACACTGTATGAACTACTTCAATAGTTTATCATCATGAATAAATGTTCTTCACATTTTTTCAGCCTCGGCATGTTCTTAACATGTTCTTAAATTTTTGGCGATTTTCAGCCTCATGTTCTTATAAAAAAAGGTTCTTATAAAAAAAAAGAGTGTAGTGATTTTTTTTATTTAAACTACTTTTTTCCCCTAACACCGGCAACATAATGTGGAATCACCGGCCCAGACCGGCAATTATTTGTGTATCGCAATTTTTTCAATCAAACGATATATGCAAACATGGCCAACAATTGCGCCGAAATTGAATGTTATAAATTCTCGATGCTCGTCTCCTTTTCATAGTAATTATGTAAGTTCCTGTATGCCACGGCGCCTTTTTTGAATTCGGAATGCGAAGCATGAATCATCGTATATACCTTTGCACGTGTTCAAAGCGTGCTTGACGCGTGAAAGTAGCTTTACAGTACACGGCCCATGCCTCGATGGACCGCGACTGGCGTACAATTTTACTGAAACATTGTCAAGTCTTGTTTGCTGATATCACACACACACACACATCGACAAGCAATCATGTGTAATAGAATAGGTTGTTTGATAAAAGATGAAACTTGCTTTTAACTTTTTTTAAGTCAAAGGCAGGTTACTTTAGATAAGAGCTAAAAAAAATCGAGCTCTATTAAAGTTTGCAAGTAAGGCCGCACAAAAATTTACGTTTGCACGACCGACTCTAAACTTTCAACTTCTTTAGCCATAATTTTGACAATAACGTTTCTTTCGTCCCATCTATTTATCTTTTTATTTAGCACTGGCTTAATTATAACACAGCATGCATCGATTAATGAATAAGTGACCTGGCACGTTCAACTATATGACAAAACGTTCAACTTGTCTACAGACACATGCATGCAGTTACAAAGCAAACGCCTAACAATATATTGAAGCACTTTTCCCTACAATTTAAAGATACGAGAAATGTAAAAGAAGGCGAATAAAATGTATACGAACTAAAACTGAAATTGCGGCTTATAACAGTTGCACATGCAACTAACCAATTGTACTTGAACACTTTATAAGCTGATGGCTTACCTCCGGAGATTGCAATAATTGATGTCATTCCTTTATGCAATTATTACATCTTTAGCCAGTTTACTGATGTTAAACAAGTGCTTTGCAAGCCATGTCGATGTTCATTAAGGGAAAAAAATAGATGTACAATTTTGCACCATGTAGTTGGTAAGTTGAATGAATTCAATGAAAGCGGCCGCGAAAAATGTTTTTGAGCCTCCACGAGAAGCCCTTGAAGTGCGAAAAAGATTCATCAGCCAATCACGCGCTTTTATTCTGAACACGTGATTCCACATTATATTCAGTATCCAATTTCTCACCCTGACCAAAAAAAAGGGAGGACGGCAACATCGACAACGATGGCTTTCGACCATGTATGCCGAAAGACTAAAAACTCCCTGCATAAAGATAAAAGAAGATTAAGAAAGTTTTATGCTTATTGTTAATTCCACAATCGTAAGAACTCCAAATTTAAGCATTCACGTCCTAGCTTTGAAGACCGCGGCGTGCAGGTGACCAGCACGGTGCATTCCAACGTGCAGCTATTGTTCTCTGCCGCCGTCGTTCATTCTCTGCTGTAATCCACTGCCGCTGACCTGATCGTTAGTTAATACACCAAACCAAAATGGAAAGTCTAGTTTTTCACCCATTTATTCAATAACAGGAAAAATGAAACAAGTTAAAATCAATTTGTAAGATAAAATATAACAGTTTTTAAAGTTGCTTCCATTTGACTGTATTATAAAACATGATACAAAAATAGGAATATCCAACAATACTTTAATATCAGTTTGAATTAAAATTGAAGAAAGCAAGTTTTAGTTTAAAAAGTGACATGAAATTTTGAGTAAACGAGATAACGATGAAATGAAATTTTGAGATAACAAGAACTAAAACATGAAATGAAGTATTGAACAATCAAGAAAAGAGTGATTGCAAATTCAAGTTAAAAAATGAGAGAAAGTTTTGTTCGATGACAAATTCCTGAAGATCTTCAGCGCTACTGCTTTCATGAAATGAAATTTTAAGAAAACAAGAAAAAATGAAATAAAATTTTGAGAAAACAAGAAAACGAGTTAATGCAAATACGAGTTAAAAAATGAGAGAAATTTTTATTGGATGACGATTTCCTGAAGATTTTCATCGCTGCTCATTTC